>BGPR01000056.1:1355085-1522220 GCA_013235015.1 Araneus ventricosus
ATAAATTAACACTCATTCTGCTTATTAAGTTTACTTTAGCACTGAGGTTGTTTTTAAAAAGAAGGCCACAGACGAAAACAACGAAGCATATAATTATTTCCTTGTAATCGTGGGAAAAAAAACAGCAATAATGTATCCGAACGAAGCACAGTTTAATATTTTGTTTTTAACTGTGGAAGTGAAATTTTTAACTTCAAGTCTTCATTCTTGTGATTTGTCTTTTATGTCATTTATTTTATTGCAGGAAAAAAATTAAATATATATGTATATTTTAGGCTTTGTTTTCCAAAAAACGGAGTTCCTTCCCCCCCCCCCCATTTCGATCTTGCTGTTTACTACCGATACCAAAGGATTTCTCTTCATATTGAATTTTTAGTTTGCAAATATTTTATAAATGCAAAATATTACTTTATCTTAATTTCTTTTATATAAAATTGCGTTTTTCTTATAGAGCATTCTAATTTACCGAAGTTACCGTATTTTTATAAATAACCATTTGAATTTCGATTGTTTGTAAAAAGCATTTTCTAGTAATGATAATAAATAAATCTGAACGAAAGTATTAAAGGCATAATATGTTTAGGAAAGATGCTATAACACGGGATCTGTTTTGTATTTGAAAGCTGGTGGGCAATTTTTCCAAGCATTAGAAAAAGAAAAGTCGTGAAGAGTCTTTTTTTTCTCATGGTGAAATATTTTCATTCAGTTCAGGGGTTTGTAAGATTGGATAAGGAAATGGCCACATATTGCGTTTGTTTTCTTATGTGCAGGATGCACGTTCACACCTATTTAGGAAATATTAAAATGTAGATGTCCTGGAATTGCATTTCCGCGGAAATATGCTTCGGAAATTGTTTGTTTTCTGGCAAATTACGTCATTCGAAGCAATTGTTGTATTCTCTTCTCAGTTCACTGACTGTTACGATACGGAAGAATCTATAATTCCTACTAAGTAGGAAATAAATCATTTATTTATTTAATCCTATTTCGAATCCATTTTGTTCTCCCTGCTTTTTGAGTAAAAATATCGACTCTTGTTTTATCAAATAGTGGCAAGTAAACAAACCTATCATGATTTATGTTTGAAGCTGTTTTATGTGTAAAAAAATAACTGCTTTGTAATGGTGTTTATTACCAGAAATAGTGCAAATTTGTTATTTATATTTTGATTAAGAAACCTTGATTTTATTATTTTTTTTTATTTAACTATTTATTATAGCTATGATATTGATTTCGTTACAAATCGGTCGTGAATGCCCCTATCGATTTTATTCAAGATCGTCATTTATATGTTGCGTTTGCGGTTTTCTCACATTGGTGTTATGTTAGATGATTGGAAAATGGTATGCCAGTCCAAGTGTCGTTCTGAGTTAGATGGTTGTTTGTGGTGGCCTGCAGTGTAGTTTTCAACTAGATATCAATATAAACTTATTCTCAACATTTTATGGTTTACGTAGCTTTTGAAAATCGGAAAGTTGACTGGGGGACCCCTTATGCAGTTAGGAAAAAAAAAAAAAAAAACTTGCAACTACACATAAAATATTAAAAATTAATAAAGTTATACATGTGTCTCATTCTGTATTTGTTAACAGATAACATCGGAAATCACTTGCGACAACAAATAGCTATAATTTAAACTAATTATATGAAGTTTATGTTCCTAATTGGGTATTATAACTTAACATTTTCACGGTGTGTCTCTGACAGTCATTGTTCATAACCCGAGGCTTAGAACAAATTAGAAAGAAATCTAAAGGTCGAATATTTTACCTTTTGTACAACACTTTTATGCTATTTTTTTTTTTTTTGCGTTTATTTATATCAAAACTAGCCCGGATGTTTAATTACATTATGAAACTGACCAACTTTTTATTTGGTCAAAGTACGATTTTATTGTTTGTTTTAAGTTTAAAAATATTTAAACGGCTGGGTAATTCAGTATAAAATTTGCCATTTTAAAAAAGGTTTCTATTGCTTCAGGCAAGTTCGTAAAGGTTTTATCATATCTATTTGCTAACAATTTTATCACACTTTCAAGAGAAGGCTTTTTAGCTAGACGTTTGTTCTTTATCTATCAGTGATTTTAAGAATTCAGTTGGAGTACCTGAATCATTTCAATGTTGGTGGAAATCGCTGCCACTTGAAGAGTGGATTTTACCTTTCTTTTCTCTTAATGGCGGAGCGTATTTGTGTAATATCTGAAAGTTTGAATGTCTAGGCGTTTCGGTTCGCGTCGTTGTTTAGTTTATTTTTTATCAGGGAAAGCCGAGTATATACCATTTTATTATTTCTTATTTTTAATTTAACAGTTTTATCCAGTGTGACTATATCTTGTTGCTATTTATCGTCCACATATTTCGTAAATTTGTAACTTTCTTTTATGGTATGGATTTTTATGCGTTGATGTGAGTTCTTACGTAAGCTAATTTCAATCCAGCAGCAATGCAGGATAGAGACAAGCAGTGTCTGTGCTTGGTTCTAAATCCCACCTGATCGAGTTGGGTTGTTAGCTTCCGGCCTGGATTAAAAAAGAAAAATCGATCCTAGAAGGCAGATTTAGATTAGATCCTAGTACCTTTATTTAATTTTATACGAAACTACTTTAAACTAAAACAGGGTGGCCAGCCGACCGGAAAACCGGGAATGGTCAGGGAATTTCGAGAGACAGAAAAAGCAGGGGAATTTATTCTAAAACTGGAAATTTTATATTTTGATAATTCTTATCGGTCTTGACAATTCGCTGATCTTTTTTGTATATGTAGAATGAAACACCTTTAGCAACCAATGAAAATCAGTCATTTACTGACAGTCAAAAACGGATGCTATTCGCATTTCTGCGCACGCGCTAGGAGGCGAGGTGTTTACATTTTAATTTCCGAGGGACCAAAATTTCGTCTGTGAACAGAATCGCGCTCCTTTTATTAGTTAAATTGGATTATACTTTTTGATATACAAATTTATAGTATAATCGCACTCGGATGTGGAAGGAGAATCGGACTTTGGCTAAGTGTCAAAGAGATTCAGAATAGCTTACGAGATCGTAAATTTCTCTTTATCTGTCTATAAGTTAACATCCACACTACTTGATGGTTTTATGATGATATAATATCAAATAGGAGTTTTACCAGAATTAGTTTATTTTCCACTTCTCGAGATCTTTTTGTTGAATTATGAAGTACCGGACGTTATTTTCTTTCTTCGGTATTTATTTTTTTTGTTTATTTTGTGTATGTCTTTTTTTCTCTGAGATTTGGGAAACATGAATTAGGATAATTTTACTAAATTATGGGATATTCAAAGTATCCGGACTGCCTTTGCCTATATCATGGAACAGTGCTTAAAAAGTGCTTAAAATTCAAAACCATTTTTAAGCACCTTAAAAGTGCTTAATTTTGAATAAAATATCATTAAAAAGTGATTAATTTTCTCGAGAAAAGCAGAGAAAACATTCTTTTTTTTTGTTTCCCCAGACGTTGAATACTATAAATCGAAAGCATAGTCATAAAGCTTTGTTTACCGGAAGTATCAAGAAAGAAACCGATGAAAGGGAAGAATTTGGGGAAGGCAACCAGGGTGAGAGAGATCCAGGGGTGTCAACACATGTTAAGATAACGCTTATAGTCCAGTCATCGAAGGCCCAAAATGCGGGTGAAAAAACATTAAATCATATAGTTTTGAAAATTGGTACATATGCTCATGAGGGAACATACTAAACATCCCCGTAGTCCAGTCAACGAAATGTTTGAAAAAAAAAACATTAAAATGTATAGTTTTGAGAATTGGTACACGTGTTTGTGACGGGCTTCTGATGAGCATACTAAAAGCCCCCCCCCCCCGGGGGGGGGGAGCTCGCGGTGCCATCTTGGATTTCCCCCCTTTTTTAATTTTTTCTGAATATCTCGGAAACTATTCAGTTTTCAAATTGCATGTAATACAACAAATTAAAGAGCGTAAAATTCCCTACTAATACATATTTTTTATTTTTATTTCAGCTTTAATAGTTTCCCAGATAATGGGTCTCAAAGGTTGCCGCCATCTTGGATTTCTTCCCCCATTTTTTAGTTTTTCTGGAATATCTCGAAAATTATTCAATATTCAAATTACATGTGACTTAACAAATTAAAGTGCGTACCATTCCCTACAAATAGATACTTTGATTTTTCTTCAAGCTTTAATAGTTTCAGAGATAATTGGTCTCAAAGTGGATGAACTTGTAAAAATCTTAGTTAATAAATAATCCAGTCAACGAAGGGATTGAAAAAAAAAAAAAACCACAAAATCGCATAGTTTTGAAAATTGGTTCACTTGTTCGTGAGGGGCTTCTGATGAACTTGCTAAAAGTCGCCGGTCTTGGGGGTGAGCTCGCGCCGACATCTTGGATTTCATTCTCTCTTTTTTAGTTTTCCTTGAATATGTCGAAAACTATTTAGGTTTCAACTTACAATTTATGTAACAAATTAAAGAGAGTAAAATTCCCTACAAATAAATGCTTTTAGTTTTCTTCTAGCTTTAATATAGTTTCCGAGATGATGGATCTTCAAGATTGCCGCCATCTTGGATTTCATCCCTCTTTTTTAGTTTCTCTTGAATGTCTCAAAATCTATTAAATTTTTTAATTACATGTAATCAGCAAATTAAAGAGCGTCAAATTCCCTACAAACGCATGCTTTTGTTTTAGTTATAATAGTTTCCTAGATAATGGATTTCAAAATTTGCTACCATCTTGGATTTTATCCCCCCCTTTTTAATTTTTCTTAAATATATCAGAAGCTATTAAAGCTAGAATACAAAAATAAAATCATGCGTTTGCTGGTAATTTTACAATCATTAATTTGTTGCATTACCTGTAATTTGAAAATCAAATAGTTTTCGACATATTCAAGAAAAATTAATAAAGGGGGGGGGATGAAATCCAAGATGGCGACAAACTTCGAGATCCATTATCTCGGAAACTATTAAAGCTAGAAGAAAACTAAAATCATGTATTTGTAGAGAATTTTACGCTCTTGAAATTTTTAAATCAATGGTAATTTGAAAACTGAATAGATTTCGGGATATTTAAGAAAAACTTAAAAAGGGGATGAAATCCAAGATGGCGGCGGGAGCTGACCCCCTAGGGCCGGGAACTTTTAGCATGTTCATCAGAAGTCCCTCACAAACATAGGTACCAATTTTCAAAACTATACAATTTCATGGGTTTTTTTTCAAACCCTTCGTTGACTAGACTATTAACTAAGATATTTTACAAATTCATTCACTTTGAGACCAATTCTCTCAAGAACTATTAAAGCATGAAGAAAAATCAAAGCATTAATTTGTAGGGAATGGTTAAAAAAAGGGGAAGGAAATCCAAGATGGCGGCAAACCTAAGGACCCATTATCTGGGAAACTATTAAAGCTGGAAGAAAAATAGAAGTATGTATCTGTAGGAAATTTTACGCTCTTTTATTTTTTAAATCAACTGTAATTTGAAAATTAATTGTTTTCGAGATATTCAGGAAAAGCTAAAAAAAGGGGGGGGGAGGATGGAATCCAAGATGGCGCCGCGAGCTCACCCCCTAGGGCCGGGAACTTTTAGCATGTTTATCAAAAGTCCCTCACGAACACGCGCATCAATTTTCAAAACTATATGATTTAATGTTTTTTTCACCTCCATTTTGGAAATTCGTTGTCTGACTACCGTTCCTGAGGGGGGATTTCGCGCCTCCATCTTGGATTTCATACCCCTTTTTTAGTTTTTCTTGAATATCTCAAAAATTATTCAGTTTTCAAACTACAATTAGTATAACAAATTAGCGTGAAATTCCCTACGAATACATGCATTTATTATTCTTCTAGCTGTAATAGTTTCTGAGATAATGGGTCTCAAAATTTGCCGCCATCTTGGATTTCTTCCCCTTTTTTAGTCTTTTTTTTGTAATCTCAAAAACTATTCAATTTTCAGTTGCATGTAATACAACAAATTCATGATCGTAAAATTGTTTACTAATACATGCATTTTTCTTCTAGTTTTAATAGTTTGAGATATTTAAGAAAAACAAAAAAAAAGAAAAAAAAGGAGGGGAATGAAATCCAAGATGGTAGCAAAATTTGAAGGAAACTATTAAAGCTAGAACAAAATTAAAAGCACGTTTTTGTAGGGAATTTTACGTTCTTTAATTTGTTGTATCACGTGTGATTTGAAAATTAATTAGTTTTCGAGATATTCAAGAAAAACTAAAGAAAGGGGGGGGGGATAAATCCAAGATGTTAGCAATCTTTGAGACCCATTACCTTGGAAACTATTAAAGATAGAAGAAACATAGAGGCATGTATTTGTAGGAATTTTACGCTCTTTAATTTGCTGATTGCATTAAATTTGCAAATTTAATAGTTTTCGAGATATTAAAAAAAACTAAAGGGGCATGGAATCCAAGATGGCGACAAAGAAAAATAAAAGCATTTATTCGTAGGGAATTTCATGCTCTTTAATTTCGTAAATCAATTGTAATTTGAAAACTGAATAGTTTGAGAGATATTCAAGAACTAAAAAAGGGGGAGATGAAATCCAAGATGGTCGCTCGAGCTCCCCAGGAACGGAGACTTTTAGTATGTTCATCAGGAGCCCCTCGCAAATATGTATACCAATTTTCAAAACTATATGCTTTAGGTAATGTTTTTTCAAACCCTTCGTTAGCTGGACTATTAATGACCTTTTTTTCCCCTCTCCTTTTTCTTCAACAATGGGCACCGCACCGCCTTATGTTTTTAATACTGGAATGGTTATCTCGAAGGGGCAAATTAACTAGTAATCCAAATTAACTGGTAATTTTAAGAAATGTTTTTAAAATGTCACAGATTTTTATTGTTAATTTTATAAAAGTTGACTTAATTTTTGGTAATGACAATTTGCATTATCATTTTTTTTGTTAAACCAAAAACACATCCTTTATTTTACAATAGAAGACGTTGTGCAAATGCAGAAATAAATATTTTTAATTTTTCAATAAAAACTATGTATTATTTTAAAACGGAAAACATCATATGTTTAGAAAATACTTGGATCTTCGTATACATGCATGTACAAAGGTGCTTAATTGTTTTGGCTAAGGTGCTTAAAAGTGCTTAATTTTTGCAGCAATTTCTCACTACGCACCCTGAATATATATAGAAGAGCAATCTCTTTTGAGTATTTATGTATGCATGTTTGGGATTGTTTTTTTTAATGCACGGCTAGACCTTTGACTTACGGGACCATATTTGGCTAAGTGGTGGATTAGCATAAAAGGGGAGCTAACGCCGTAAATTTTAAAAAAATTCGAATTAGATTTTTATTTATTTTGAGTGGTAAATTCGGTTGTTTTTTGCCCATTTTTCGCGATTTTTTTTTCTTTTTACATTATTATTCATATACGCTCAAATTCCGGTGTTTTAGTACTAGTTTTTGCATTTTTTTTTCCTCTTTTTTTTGTCTGCTGTTTTATTTTATTTATTTCTCTTTATTTATTATTCTTTTTGAGCCGTATTACAGGAAGTTGGTTGGGATAAAAAGTTTTTTTTTTCCCTTTTTATTCGCGTGACAGAATATTATGCTTCTGTGTTTTAATTTGTAAACATCAGAAAAAAATCGTTTTCTTGCCTTTTTTTTTGTACGTTTTATCTTGAAAAGTATATTTTTATAGTTCGATGAGTTAGATGGGCGCATTTCCGGTGTTCTTTGTTAGATCACGCTAAGTAAAATGTAAACATTTCTCCCTCCATTCTTCACTTTCCCCCTATTTTGGTGGAAAATAACTCCGACTGGTGCGTGCGCAAAAGCGCGAAGTGTTTCGGAATACGAGATCAGGCAATATTAATATTTTGATCGTTCTAAAGATTTTTTTAAGTTTATATTTTTAATCAGAAACGCCGGCAAAATTCTGTACAGTAGAATTGTTATTTTATTGGTTATTTTACGGTTTATTGTTTAAAAGTTTTAAATAAATGTTTCTTTTCAAATATTTTGCTTTTTCATTCAAACTTAGTATGGCCAATATGCAGGTGATTTTTTTTTTCTATGGTCGATGGGCTACCTCCAAAAAAAGTCAGGGAAATTTTTTATAAAACCTGGAAAAGTCAGAGAAACTCAAACAGCAAAAATGATGGCCACCCTGTAAAAGGAAACCTCAAAATGTAGGTGAAAATATTTCGCTCTGTGCCTGGTAAAAAATCGAGCTCATATATAGTACTATAGTCATTGACAGCTTAATTTGACAGTAGAAAACTACGAAGGACCGCGTCACTTATGAATGATGGAATAGATGTTTCCACGCGTTTTAGAGCTGTAGAAACAACCCTATGACCTTAAACAACTGTCGTTGTAACTATAGTTTCATTACACATATCACTTACTGGTGTTTAAAACTTAATCTTGTTGAATCATATTAGTTACTTCAAACTAAAATAGGATCATATTCACGACTATTTAAAAGGTGTAATGATGTGTAGTGTAACTTACCTCGTACTGTCAACTTGAATTGCCACTGACCGTTGTGCTGGGTGTTAGAAATGATCTGCGTTATACGTTTTATATAAATCGTTTCTTGCTTATCTTTCAATACTTTTATGAATATTTTGTCTTTATTAATTTGATGATTTTTGAAAGAAAAAAAAAATGCGATTTTGTGCTTTTGCAATGATCTAATCCCAAATTTGACCTTGAAAATACATTAATAAAATTCAAGTGTCTGAAGACTGGCATTCGTTTCAACAAATCCCTAACTTCTTGCAGTGATCCTTCCACATATAAATCAAGTGAATAGATTTTTAATCATAGTGAGTTGTGAACGAACAAAAGGTTCTTGGAGGCGCGTGTGGGTCGCTACAATTTTTTAACCCTTATCTTTGAAGTGGTTATTTCCTGTGTGGATTTGAAAGACTTGATTGTACAGCATGGAGAAACCGAGATTGTGTGCTGTTCGGAGGGGAGGGCTGCTTGGCTTTACTCAAAAAAATTGAAAATAGGTAGCTATCAAAAACCAACAGCTACCTCAGAATTACGAGAAACACTCTTCTGTTAAAACAAGCTTTCTATTACTATTCAAAAGATAAAAATTTCTATAATTTTGAATAATTTGCTGTTTAAGTCACTGGTGAAATGGCTCATGCAAATGCTGGTTGAAAAGACTGTGCAAGGAAGCGAGACAATGGCACTTAATAACAATAAGAAATATTTATGAAAAATGGAAGCGAAGTTCTTTTGGCACATAAAAGACTTGTAATATATCAAGTTAAGAACGTGGCTGTAAATAATATACAGTAAAATCCTTAATATACAGTAAAATTTAGTAATTCGAAATAAGTCTGGATTTTCATATCTTATCCCCAGTCTGAAATTTGCGGTTCAGTAAATTCAAATTAGAAGTGTCAGTGTACGATAAATTTTTTGAATAAATTTTAGTTCAAAACTAACAAGAAATCTTTGTATGACTAGATTGCAAAAAAAAGTTTTAACTAAGTAAATACAAACACACTAGGTCAGGAGCAAAAACAAAGAACCCTGAAATAGTTTAAGACCTAAATTAAAAGTATAGTCTCGAATTTGACCTTGAAAGGTACTTAAATTTTATTAAAAGTAAATGAAATATTATGGATCTTGGACTAGGTCAAAGAGGAAAGTATGGCGCTGTCTACTAGATGTGCAAAGGTTACAGTTCTACATTTTAATGACTGGATTATACATTAGCGAAAATCAGAAATCTATGACATCGCACCCTTGTTTTATTATCGAATTGAATTGTGTAAAATTCTGTAATTGTTTACGAGGAAAATATTGAATATTTTTTTTGGCAAAATTATTTGCGCATTTATTTTTATTTTTGGCGATATTTACTCCCTAGGATATATTTTTAATATTTTTCAGGCGTGGTTTGCTAATCGGGATTTCTGACTCTCTACTGTAGTTGAAGGAAAAAAATTTAATGATTATTCCTTGTTAGTTGGAATTTAATGTATCTTTTACAACTGATAAAAATAAATTTAAGGCACTGCGGAATTAATAGCCGTTTTTTGACTGTCGTCTAATTTCTATCTAGGAGGCTTGGAATCCTCTGGTATTTCTTCGTTATAGATTTCAGGCCCTTTAAAGCTAATGGCATCTGTAGATAAAATTGTAGTATCCGGTTCTATAAATTCAAATAGACATTCAGTCACGTATACCCACAAAAAAGAGCTAATAAAAAAACGATTTGCTTCTCTCTCTTGGGACATTTTTTCGTCGAATTTCAAAACTAGGTATGTTCCCATTTCCAGTGACCGATTGCCGGCGAAGTTTTGCAATTTCGTCGATAGCGGCCGAAGAAATGAGCCCACGACTTAATGAAGACTGTTGGCTCCTTGCTTTTTCTTTTTCAACGGAACGAAAGAAAAATGACAGAGGAAGTCTCGGTTGACGTGTTGGGGGTCTTTGGAACACGTGCCGACACCATCTGCTCGACTGACCTTTGACCCTCACCACGTTTGGAACACTGAGTGGGAAATTTTAACTGCGCGAAGGTTACTTCAAAGACTTCCTGCCAAAGATTTACTCTGAATTGCTTTGTACAAAGCGATGAATTAATGTTTAGTTTTTGTATTTAGTTAATTTGATGTTATGTCATTGAGAACACACGCAGCCTCATGAAACGAATCTTTCCAGCTATTTTAGGGTCCTAAGAAATATTTCACTTTTCTAATGATGAGAACTATTATGATACCTTAATAGATTCTTCAATGTTTTCAGTCAAATGATAATTTCTATCATAATTTTTTAGTTATCGTCAGTGTGTTAGAATTTTCAAGCTTCTTTCTAGCAATAACAGTATTAATTTTTTATTGTTTTAAATTGTATTGATTCTTATATTCGTGGTGTTGGTTCATTCTGAAAATCATTTTGGTGGATTGGCTTATCAAGTTTTTAATGTTGTGTTGCCTTCAGTTCATCTTCAAACTATATCTTAATTCCTTGTGATGTGGTTCAAATGGGGTATTAATTCAACAAATGTTAGGCGTGCAGAGTTTTGATGTATAAAGTTATTGTGAAAGTTCGAAAGCATTGAAAAATAAGCTTAACTTATTGTTTACCGCAGACGTCATGTGGCGTCTTTTGAAACCCATACGCTGCTGACCGGGGACGTCATCATGATGTCTTCTTGTTCATTCTTATTGTTAAGAAAAATCGTTGGTCACACGCCTCAGTTTTACAGAAATTCCCTATGCAATTATGTGTCAAAGACGAACTTTTCAGTGGATAGCTCGGAAAACGACAAACAATAACTGTAGGTGCTGTTCGACTTTTTCTGGTCTTGCCTCTAATTCTTAAGTAGTGAACAGAGTTTTAAAGGGTCGGGACTGATAAATAAAATGAAATTTTACGCTTTTAATTATTAAGTGTATTTTTTAGTTCATTCCCTTAAGATATCCCCCCCTCCTATAGTTTTTGGTATTCTTTTAACTTCTTAACTAAATTATTTTCTTTGCTATCTTAATAAGATCCCTTTTGCTTTGGAAAGGGACTGTCGTTTTCATTCATCTCAGAAGGCATATAATACTTGAGATGTTTATAGATTCTACGTAATTTTTGTGTAAAATTATAAAGCTAATTAATTATTAAATTTTAGTTTTAAGATTAAAAATGCTATAATTCGATGCACGAGTATTCTCGGACTTTTAAGTGGAGCGGTTAATAATACACTGTATTGCTGTTAAATAAGTTAGACTAACTAATGGACATTTTTTTAGCATGTATTCAAGGATTTATTTGTGGGAAAAATAATTATGTATTTCAATATCCTAGTTCTTTGTATTCTAATTAAGAGTGTTTAGATTTGAGAAATAAACATTCGAAGTATAATTATAAAAAAAATCTTTTCATTGAGGTACGCTTTGTTATTTCCAAGACCATATTCGCGAGGTCTTTATGATGCGAAATAGTTTCTCAACTCTTGGAAAACTAGAGGACCTAGTAATATTTCATTGTATCCTTTTCATTTGTTTCACTCTTCCAGTTCCGTTCTTTTTGTGTAATGTTAACCCGACACCGTTCTCTTTGTTTTCCGGTGCTTCCCAACGTGGCCTTGACACAAAAGAATAACCACTGCGGCCTTCGAACTGCTTCGCTTCAGTTCGGGGCGTTTTTAATTGTTTCGTTTTCTTGGTGGAAATACGATCGACACTCTTTCGTTCTGCCTCTCAGTCAATCGATATTTGCCGAATATCGTTAAAGAAATCCTTCACATTCATTTTTTTTCAATGTCTTCTCATAGTATAAAACAAAACAAAAAAAAACTTTTATTAAAATGATATTACCTGTGATAATTACTGGAAATGACATCGAAAAGTAAAATACTTCGTTTGCAGTTTAGATCTAAAGAAAAGTGTGTAGCAAGTCAATTATCCGCGGCTTTTTGGAACAATTAAATTTGCTCGCGCATCTCGATAATCGATTTCAATTCACTATTCTTAGCTTGAATTTTTTTGTAACTAGTTTATGAATCATTCACCCCATCTATCAATCGCCAGATGACATTTCACATAAGAAAGCCGTTACCTGGCGCAATTTAAGTTAGAGTAGTTTCGCATTACTGACAAAACTTTGCGGTAGATAAGGCGTAGCAGAATAGATGTCAGGAAGTATTCTATGTTGACGTCATTTTCAAATGACGAGTTCAGGAAACACTTGACCACCATGTCACACCGACCGACTAGGAGTTCTTTGAGTGCGGTATGAAATAATTACCCCAGAATCCTGATAGACTGTTTCAAGGACGAAACTCGATGGGACGCTAGAAGCATTCGCCTGGCTGCCTAACTGCGGAGTTATTCAATGGAATCCTTGCCTAGAGCACTAAACCACCTGGTGTCCTTAGGCTGTTTTTATACACTTATTTAAAGGGCAGCATGAATGGAATTACTTCCTTGACACTCCCAAAAATGAACAGTTTCGATTCAAGTGGCATTTTCTGCATTCAAAATAATATTTGAGCTAATAATCATGGAATTTAATTTAAAACTCGTGTCTATTACTGGAAACTAATGGAAAAACGTTCCAGCTGAATATCTGTTTTTTTTTTTCTGTTTCATTTCTTATTCTTATTTTATATCGTCTGGCTATATAAATGCTTCAGAGAAAAATAATTTGTACAACCAAGTGCAGTTTCATTGAGCATTTTTTGTTAAGCACTTTTTCTTGTAAATTTCAATGAATAAGTAAAGCGATTCAAATGTATACCTAGGTTTATTTTAAATGAATATAAAGATTATTATGGTGTGAAAATTAGGAAATTGAGGTAACTTCTCTCCTCCCCGTTTTTTTTAAAAATGTATGTTTTCTTAATAGACAACACTTGATAAATAT
Source organism: Araneus ventricosus (assembly GCA_013235015.1). Lineage (NCBI taxonomy): Eukaryota > Metazoa > Arthropoda > Arachnida > Araneae > Araneidae > Araneus > Araneus ventricosus. Next base: position 1,368,437 of record BGPR01000056.1, read on the forward strand.
TTGATTTAATGCCGTATTTGTGATGACTTCTTGAATCTGGATTAGTTTATCCATAAAAATTTGAATACTGTATGGATTTTCCTTTTTTTTACATTCTTTTCTATAATCATCTTCAAAATATCGCAAATAGTCATGTTGCAGTTCTTAGCTTAAACGTGTTGTGCTATTTTTCTTATGATTGAAAACATATTGGAGGTGTGTGGAAAACAAGATCTGTGTTCTGTCCGCATGTTCTCGTTTCTAAAATATATAACGCTTTGGATTTGATGAGTTATTTCAACACATATTAAAATTCATCGCTTACCTACTGGGTTTCGTCTATTCGATTTCTTGTAGATGCGACAGATTTTCATAGTTGACCGAATATTTTTTTACACTATCTGAATTTTGCTGACCTTTTTATTTCAGAAACCTTTAGCGTATTTACTGATTTTTTTTCCAATTTAAATGTTAAAATTACAGACAAAAAAATAGTTTTCGAAAAAGCACGAAATGGATACAAATATTCATTGAACTTTCCTTCTGAAGTGAAATGTGAGTAAAATTGTCCTTTTCCTGGCATAAACAATACTTAAGACTTCGAAAGTAAGCATCAAACTTTCTGCCGCTTAGCATTCAATTACATTTCAGCTCCGAGAGGAAAGCTCTTATTAATTAAATGAATCTAAAAGAGTCGTCGCTCTTTTCCATTGTCATCGCATCTGAAAAGTTTTTGTTTTAAGGTCTCCGTCGGCATCGTCAAAAGTTCATTAGGAAGAAATAATTTGTCGCCATACACAGAAAGCCAATCAGTTTATTTCTTATTTCTTTCATTGAAGGTGTTTAGAGCCCTATAACTTTATTATGTAATTTTAAGTGGTGCAATTAAAAATATTGTAGGATACTTTTCAGAGAATTATGTTATTAGTTAGTGCGTTTATATATCGTCAAGTTCTTTGTTAGAAACCTTGTCATGATTTTCAGATCGCATGCATATTTTCTTGTTGTAATGATGCGATGTTATGTGTTGGTAAATTTATGCATGACATATTTTTGCTTATAATTGTTTTAACAGTAATATTTTAAATTTAACTTTTATTTCTGACAGATTTTTTTTGTTTATTTTGTAATTTTAAATGTGTGATTGTTACCATCTTGGAGTTCGAACCATCAAAAAATTGTGGTCCAATGTACATTAAATTGATTCAATGTCCAACTATCCTTTGTAAAATTAATCTCACAAAATCAAATTAGAATTAATTCTCTTTATTAAATAAAATGTGGCTTCTCTTAAATATAGAAAAGGCATTTTTTCCCAATATTATTATTTCTCAAGTTTCATTATTATGTTTTGTCATTTGTTGTTCGATCTTGACTTTTTTGGGGATTTCTTTTTCATTTTATCTGTTTCTTTGATTTTTTTTCTTAGACTGATTTCATCTTATTCCACTTTCCACATATTTTTCTGGATAGTATTTTATTTTTATATAATGCTATGTCCAATCTATTTCACCATATCTGTCGGAAGTGGAGCAGATGTTAGTCGCGTGGCTTTGTTTCCTTCCAAAATATAGGAGAGTCGTAACTCAAGAGTAAATAGAATGAAATAGACTAGGCGGTTAAAAAAAACACCATTCGACCGAATACTTAGTTCGTTTTCTAGAAGAGGCAAAGTCATTCCTGAACATAAATATTTCTTCGATTTGTGGTTCTTTTGATTGGTGGAAATATCGAACGGGTATGTTCTATTACAGGTGTCAACAAAATTTATTGGAACGAGTCGCTCGTATCGTGTATTCGAGACCTTGAAATTGGTGGCCAGTTTCTGACGGATGTATATAAATTTTTATATTTTCTAGATCGAACGGCTGATATGTGAAGGAAAGTTTGACATTTTTCGCTACTGTACTTAAGTTTTTGTTTGACTTAGACGCGGTCGTAATTTACGATGTGTAAATATATAAACGGCTAGGAAAATATTAGGTGTATCATGCACAAGGCTGTAATGAAATATTTGAGTCAAAGCAGCAGAATTTTCCATTGCTGTGGGGAGGGGGTAATGGAAATTCATTTTATTTCTGCGTAGTCGGACGATTTTACTGTGGTTTTTATTTACACACCAAATGTACTGAACATTACTTTTTGAGTGGCGGAAACTGAATCAGTTGAGCAAAATATTACTTTCTGTCTTTTAACTTGCACACATTTACTGGGTATCTGTGCAGAAAAGAACATATACGGTCTAATCTAAAGGTTTCCGTTTTATAATAAAATAGAGCTGTCATTTATCTGTTAACATTTGACGTCAATTTTGCAATATAATTTCCGACACAGTGAAAAATCATATTATGACGCTATTGATACCGTCATAGTTAGAAAATAAATTATACTACAGTAAAAATGTACTTATCTAACAGCAAATGTGAATAAATTAGTCATCAGTTTCTATCGTATGCGTTATTTTCTTATTCCTATTTAATTTCCTCGATAACCCTTCTTTGCTTATTTGACGTAATTAATCATCAATTGTCTAATCAAAATGCTCCAAAAAAACATGTCTTATGCATATCTATTTTCGTTCTAAAATTCTTAGAAATTCACTTTTTTAAATTAGCTTTTAGAAATTTGTTTTGCAAGTGCCTCAGAATAGGATAGAGCAGCCATTTTGCATTTCTTTTATAAGAGACGTATAAATGAAACCTTCACTAATTTAATTTGCTTTGCATTTTAAATTTTTTCCCTTCCGTTTTATCGTTGTTCTGTTTGTCTTTCACTTTTATTTTATGAAACGCTGTCAACGATAATTCATTTGCTTAAACACTTCAGTGATTTAAATTCGTAAAATGTATGCTTACCGGAATTAACTACTTGCCCTTTTTAAATTTTAATTAAATGCAATGTGCTTTTGATAATTTTATGTGCTCCCTTTCTTCCATTTTAAAGAAACGTCTGTAATTGCGTTTTATTTGATGGGGAAGTCATGCTAAAGTTTATGGAGAGGATATTCTTCGATTTTAAACAGCATCTCGTTCTTCAATATGGGCTGAAAGTTCTGCTTGTTTCGGTTGCTCTGAAAATTTCTTAATTACATGATTGTTGAGTGCAGACTTAATACAGTAAAAAATGGTTACAATAAAAAAGACTTGATGTAAATGAAGTGTTATTGAATGTGTAAAGATGCATACTTGCTTAATATTTTTTTTATTTATTTGAAAAGTATTGAACGCAAAATTCTTTATTTTATAATTTTACTTTTTCCAATTCGCTTTACGTTTGTACGAAAATTATTCCTCCATTTGAAATTCACGTCATGGATATTTTATTTGATAAAAGCTATCAGCAACAAAAACTGCTCGTGGCTAGACAGTAGGGAACAGGCAAAAGCAACTTTACAGTCGTTCGGTTTCCTTTGCTAAAACAAGCTGTTCTGTGTTAAGGATTAAAATTACTGGCGAGAAGGCTTTGTCTCTTACATCGTGTGTCGAAAGAAATACCATTATTTTCTTACAATAAACTCACGCTGCGTTTATCATAATAACACATTTTGCCGCAATCGTAGAAACGTGAATGTTTTCATCTTCAAGGCTGGTATGAACTTATCCCGATTCTTCTTCATTTAGTTTTCGCGGTTTGCGATCGTGATTGATCTTTCATTAAACAAAGATTGGTATTGATATTTAGAAGTGAATGAATGAAATAATTAAACAAGTTTTAAGAGAGCCAATATTCCTATGTGAATAAAACTAATGTAAGATAAAGGCTGTATTGTGTTATGTAGATATAAATTTGATGGCCTATATCTCATGTTGTTATCTTGAGTTTTTTCCCCCCTTCCTTCTAGAATTACAGAAACATTTCGGATGCTTCTGATAAGAGTTTCAAAATAGTATTCTAAGGTTACATTGGTAATAAAGTTTGATAAACCTGTTCCAGTTCTATAGTCCATGATTTTCATTGAAATTTATCTTTAAAAATTGCATATTTTTTCTCTAGTGTAAAGACAATCATGGTTAATACCGAAGATTTAAAGAATTATTTTGGAATTGTTTTAATTGAAGGCCTGAATAATTTCGATTTAGAAAGACCATATATTTTAGTTCAGAACTTTTTTTAATGAATATATTTTTTTAGTTCAGAGCTTCTTAATTTTCAGTGAAGCACCATTTTAAAATATTTATTTAAAAGAATGTAACTAAGTTTTTAAAGTCTAGATCAGTTCTTCAATTATTTTCAAAACTTTCAAAGAAAATTTAGCATCTCTCCAAGATTGTTTTACAACGACCTCACTTGGTATCACGATTCATAATTGAAGAAGCCAGTTTTAGATGCCAATTTTTGGACTGCATTGTACTGCAGTAAATGCAATGAATTATGCGTTTTAATAATAATTTATCGCTCAAATTGTTTATTTGAGTTGCAGCATTTCGGTGTAATATTTTAACTTAATGCGTGGTGTGACATAAAAAACAATGCTTTTCACAATATCAGTTTATGATTTTCTTTTGTCTTGTTCGGTTGAATATTGAGATTTTAGATACACTGTAAGAATACACTTTCGTAAAGAATAAAGTTTTCTTTTGCTGCAATATTTCCGTAAACCTATTCATGAACTTCCCATGCGAATCTGCAATATTAAAACTTAAATACGTTGCTTCGTAATGGAGCAGTTTGTCTTAATACGTTTTCAATCGAGGCGAGTTGTCGTGTATAACGTAATAACAAACTTGGTGTCGAGTGAGCACTCACTCTCCATTCTAAAACCACTTAGTTTTCAGGCCGCTGTTTTTCTGAAAAAAAAACTTGCATGTTCGTTTGAATGTTTAACCACAGTCGAAACACTTGATTGATTTTGTGTAAAATAAGGGCGGTTGCTGAAAGAAGTTCTAAATATAATTTCTGCACACGCTTGTTTTTTCGCTGCAGGCGGTCGATTTAAGTGACGAGCGCAACCTTATGCAATGAAGGCCATTCAGTTATATATTTATGCTAGAAAATTAACCTACACTTCATTTCAACGCTTTCGTGACTTCTATTGTGATGAGAATTGGCTTTTGTACGCTGAGTATTCATCTTTTTGTTACGTACTTGGGGAATTTTCGTAACAAGTCTCATGTTTGCTGTCGTTGTTGTATTCTGTTATTTGTATGTTAAAATTTTTTGTGGGTGGTTTAATCTGAAGTACTTGCTGTGTAACAATGAAAAACCATAGGATCTTCAATGATTTCATAGTCGACTTTAAAACAGTTAAGGGATTTTGAAGTCTTTGATTTCGTAAAAACGATTCTTGGGATGTAATAAAAATTACAAAGCAGAAATTGCACCTTGGACTTTATGACCAAGAAAAATAACTTGGTTATAAAATTGATGTAGCTGCAAAGTAATGATAAAGGGAGTTGTCTATCAGTTGATCGGATTATCATTGTTTTCGCTGCTATTTTTACGGTTAACTACATGGATCTTTTACCCCTTGGACTACTAACAGAACGCATACATTCCACTTAAAACTAAAAAATCATTATTGGGACAAAAGTATTGATGGAAATGAAGTACAGGATGATGGAATGTTTCCTTTATAAAATGAAAGAAGTATTTCTTTCTCTTCATAAAATGTTTTAAAATGCTGTCTACTGCTTGCTACAAGCGAGGCATGTCTCCAGTCTGTGGGTTGAATGCCAGTTAGGGAAAAAATAATAAAGCTTGGTTGAGGTCTGTTATGAGTATATCACTGATAAATGGATTCTGAAATCACAATTTGTCGGTAAAAGGTCAAAGCTATACTAACAGAAAACATTTGATATGAACCTAAGGTTAGTAACTAGGGGATGCAGTAATATGTTGATATTATAATAGTGAAATAAGATTATTTGTAAGTATGGCATACAATGTAAATCATTAAAATACTCCAATTCATCTCCAAAAAATAGGACATATGAGCTTATTTATAAAAATAACATGGCAGTAATAACAGAGCTTTTGAAAAACTGGATATACATTGAAGGAACTCGGGACATTCCTTGTGTAATTTAGAGAATTTTATGAAATATGATTTAGTATGCTGATGTTGTTTCTATCAAGTACATCCGCCTGCCTTCTAGACCCGAGACTCAAAAATGAGATACAAGGCTTAGGTAAAGGTGGCATGCATTTGCATAACCAATTAATTTGGCAGGTGGTTTGTGGTTTTCACTTGACTCGAAGGAAGAAGAAATAGTTGAGTCCGGGGTGTCTTCCGTTACTGATTTGCATCACCAGTAATAAGATTTGGGATTTTTCAGATAATAAGAGTGTTTCTTGAGTATGCCATCAAAATTGTATTTTTAGCTGTCACATTCTCGAAAATTGCCTGCTGATAACATGTTATTGAGATAGATTTATTGTTTTTTTCTAAGCTTAGAAAGAAAAATGCTTCTTTTTGAGAAACTTTCTAAGGAGCAGTGCGCACAGTTTCTAAGGAGCAGTGTTATTTTGTTTATTTTTTCTGTAATCATCTTTATATGGTTACTCGAATTCGGTGTGTCATAATTGAAATTATTGGAACGAATATTTTTCATGTGCTGTGAAAGTTCAATATTTGTATGTTTTTATTTATTTATTATTGTTTTACCTGATCACAATGATTAAAATTTGCATCGCAAATTTAGTTTCTGCCAACTATTAACAAATGAAATTCCATACTAGACGTGTCAGAATGACAAAGAATGACCTATATTTGTTATTTGGCAGTCGGAATAATGTTTGCCGAATTTTTCAATCTCGGATAAATGACCTTCCAATCTCGTACGACTTTTCACTTTTTCCGTGTAAAATATTTTTAATGGATATTGATATGCAACACTTGCGAATGATATACTTGAAACGAAAGCTGAAATAGCTTTAAACGAAACGAAATTTTAATTAAGTGCAGCGTTAACCAGCGGGAGTGGTCTCCCCTAAACTTTCTCGTATACTCCCTAACACATGCAGAGGAAAAATAAGCTAAAAGGCAGTAAAACGAACAAGCGTCCCTAACGCAGGTGGAGAAAAAAATAAGCGTAACTTTATACCACGAGTTTTTGAAGGTCGTGGTTTGAGTAGCAAGGTGGAAGTATATAAGAATCAAGAATGCGGCGCGATTATGCAATAGGGCTGCGTAAGATAAAGAAAACCAAATTTGCAATTTGAATGTTTTTTTTTTTAACTGATTGAACCAAAAATTGGACACAAAACTACAATTAAGGTTAGAAGGCCACATACCAAATTTCATTTATCTATGTCATAGTGTTAAGGAGTTATTGCGTTCACAAGTATGCGATTATACAGCAGGGTTGGCACCAGAGGGGGGACTGGGTAGGGCAGGGCCCCCGTCGGGGATGCTGTGTCACCCATCGGAGAAAATTTTTGTACGGGGTATTCAACTGTAATTGATAAATAATAATCTGGCAAAAATTTGAGACCAATTTCATTGCACTCGTCGCCCCGTACAGCAGGTCGTGCCCCCTTGTCGGGGAGACCGTGCACCCCTATCGGGCAAATTCTAGCGCCATTCCTGTTATACAGACCGGCAGACAGTCAATCCTTCGACGGATTTGACCCAAAATTTGTTACAGACCTACATTCCTGATGAGAAAACTGTGTACCAAATTTTATATATCTGCCTATTTAAGTTTTTGAGTTATCGTGTTCGCTTGAACACGGACAGACAGACTTCCCCGTGGACGGATTTTGTCCAAAATTTCATAGAAACCTACAAATTATATGTAAAGATCATATACAAAATTTCATCCCTCTAGCTCTAATAGTTTTTGAATTATCATGTTCACAGACAGACATAATTCCAAAATTGTGTTTTTCGGACTCGGGGAGGTCTAAAACGAGGAGATTCATTAAAATCTCGAGTTCGAGTTTTTTGACGATTCCAATACTTTCTCTTTGTATACTTCGTATACGAGAGAGTAAAAAAGCTTTATGCCTCCAGACTGTAGGGAATGATTGAAATGCTGCTTCTTACATTGCTCCAGGCAAGAGGGTTAAAATACAATCCATTTGGCACTGGTCCATAACTACTACCCTTGTGCCATAAAATTCAAACCCTTTAACTGAGATACATATTGATTTTTAAAATATTTTTTATAAGTGCTTAATGCGGAAGATGGGCCAGAAGGCTTAAGAAATTGGTGAGAAAGAGAAACTTAAAGATTATTAAGATCCAACTGACTGATAGAGAGATCAAATTGAAGGGGGGGAAAGCATGTTCAGAAAATACCTTATTTCGATAAAATAAATGTTGGGCTTTTATATTACTGGAAAAATCAGGGTTTAAAATGATTTTAATAACTGAAATACCTGTGAACAGCGTGAACATGTTTTGTTGCAGTGCCTGTGTTTATTTGATTTTTTGAAATGTTTAAGGTATTTAATATAATGATATTGAGCTTTTTAATATATTAGTATTAAACTTATGCCACCCTTTGCACAATGTTGTTGATTTTTTGTCAAATTAATATGAGTTCATTTATGCTAAAATCAAGAATTTGATAAATAATAGAGATACATTAGAATTTGTAATAAAATATTTCTTTTATTTTATTGTAATAAAATATTACTTTGTATTTTCATGATCAAAAGCTTTGAATTTCTTTTTAGTGTAACTACTTTTAAATGTAACCAATCTCCTCCCGTTTTCATATCTGTGAATTGTTTTTTCACAGAATCCGAAACTCAAAAAGGATTAAACAGAATAAATTAATGAGATTCCCTTCAGAGGCGTGGCAAGGGGCGGGGGCGGGCCTTGGGGGGGACGCCAAATGAATTCATTCACCTTCTTGCGTCTACAGTAAGAAAGCAACTGATAAGTGATATCAAAAGAAATAAATATTACGGACTTCTGTTCGATACAACTCCTGATACTGCACACCGAGAGCAATTGTCACAGGCAATTAGATATGTGGTTTTGTTGATATAATCTATAGATTATATCAACAAAAGAGTTTCCATTAAAGAATCATTTTTGGGATTTATTGAATTACATGCAAAAGATACAGCTTCAATTGAAAGCGTTTTTTTTAGAAAAACTTAAAATTTACCAGATTTCTCTAATTAATTGTAGATCACAATGTCATGATAACGCATCTGTAATGTCTGGTTATATATCTAGTGTTCAGCAAAGAATTTTTGAAAAAAGTAGTCTAGCATTATTTGTTAATGGTGATAATCATTCGCTAAATTTGGTAGGAGTTACTGTCGCTAAACAAGATCCTCGAGTTATAACCTTTTTAGGAGTTGAGAGTATTTATCTATTCTTTTCGCGCTCAACATTGCGGTGGGAAGCTCTAAAGAGTACTTTAAAAAAAGACAGTCAAACGCGAATCCGAAACCCGCTGGAGTGCTAGAGCTGATGCTATGTCTGTGAATTAGAAAAATTAGTAGACTTACTAAAAGCATTGTCAGAGGACATAAATGCTACGAAAGACGCCAGAAGTGAAGCAATGATTTTGCTACAAAATATAATTAACTTCAGTTTCTTAACTTTAATCCATTTTTATCATGAAATTTTGAAAAAAATTGATCGTGTCAAGAAAAGACTGCAAGATCCTCAAATGAATTTCAGGGAGGCGTTTAATGATTTCAACTCCTTAACTACTGAAATAGCAGAAATTCGAGATGATGTGTCAAAACGCCATTAAAAAAGCAAAATTATTATCTGAAACATGGGGAATTGATATTCAAACCCATATACGAAGAAGACGAAAAATGCTAGGAGAGCTTGCCAGAGACGCCGGCTTATCTGCGGATGAGGAAATTGACCGTACCATGCAAAGTGTACTCGATGCTATTCAACAAGAAATTAAATCACGCTTCACTCGCCTGAATGATCTCCATTCAAAATTTGGATTTTTGTTGGATGTAGAAAAGTTGTTCAATAAACCCTTGGACAATGATATACAAATAAGCTGTAAAACTCTAAGCAGATTTTACAACACAGATTTCGATGGACCGGAACTTTATGCAGAAATATGTGACTACAAAATGTTACTGCGTAGGAGGGAAGATGTGCGTCCAAAAACTGCAATAGAAGTTTTAACATTTATAATTTCGTACGGGGAGGATGTTTTTCCAAATATGAGAACTGCACTTCAGATACTTTTAACAATTTCAGTGTCTATTAAGTCGCTAGTTGCGAACGCTCGTTCAGCAAATTGAAATTAGTTCTTTCATTTTTACGAGCAAACTTAGGGCAAGATCGCCTAAGTGATCTTGCATTTCTTAGCATTGAAAGAGTCATTTTTGAGAAAATTAATTTTGATGAAGTAATTGATAAATTTTCGACCATAAAGGCTAGAAAAATACATGTTTAATCTAAATCCAATCTCCAATATAATTATAATTATTTGTCTCGTAAAACCTTACATTGCATCACTAAAATTTTTGTCTTATTAAAATTAATTATGTCTAATTTAATATTTTTATTAAAATTTGTTTACATTATTGATTTCAAGTAGGTTTTTTTTAACAATTAAACAATTAAAATTTGCTTAATTAGTTATATTAAGGAAATTAGTAAAATTTTATTTTAATTATATTTCCTATATTTCTCGTGTGTTTAGATAGATTTATGCAACCACTGTTGAAAAATAAATTATGTATGATATGGTTAATGAATAGTAATCTTTAATTATATTTGTATTTGAAAAAAATATATATATTGTTTGTAAATAAATGTATATAATGTGAGAAAAGCAAATACATAAGAACACCTGCTGTATTATTCATTTTCTGGTGAATTTCATAAGTAAGCAAATATGACTAAGGGGGGGGGGCGCAAAAAAATACTTTGCCCCGGTCGCCATGTATCCTCGCTACGCCTCTGATTCCCCTTTTATTATTGTTCCCGTTTCCAGGATTATGATTTAAGAGGCAATTGATCCAATTCTTTGAAATCCCGATTATCCTTTAAATGATGAGTTGATTGTTTCTTAGAAATTACACGTTTCGAGGAAAGCGTGAGCAATTCACTCGCAACGTTCACCTGTTTGCCTTGAATTTAACTTTGCGATGGGAATCAATCCGTCGTGGATCATTTTGCGCACAAAGGATTACAATCAAGTCATTTCACGTCATTAAAATTCCACTGATTGAAGTGTAGAGGTCTGTACTGTCTGCTTAATGTCATGTTTCGGACAGGGTTGGTTCGAGTAAGTAGCAATCGTCTTTGTCGGTTGTAAAACTGTTTAAAATGCTGGTTCAACAAAAGGAATGTCAAAGTACCGGAAAAGTTGATTAAAACAAAATGCTTTCCTTTATGTTTATTTTATATGTGAATTTTTTTTTCCTTCGTAGAAGGATTTAGAAGAACTTTAAAAAAATAATAATAATAAGCGAACTTTTGCTTTGTTTCCTTTGCGGCAAAAAATATCGCATTTTGGTCCAGTTAATCTAGCAAAGAAATGTATTCATACAGATTCAGTTTGCCGATGAACTTTCAACTTTTCTTCAGACACTGTATATAGTTTCAAATTTAGTCTTAATTTCTAAAAGGTATTCATGCAGTCTTCATCTGTTAGCTGTTTGTAGCGCATTACAATTTGAATTTTTCTTACGGAATACGCATTTACATTCTCATTAAGACTAATTGTTAGAGCTATAAAGGAAAAATTATCAAAGCCGGATGAACATATCATCGAATAGATTTTATATCCGTAAGATATATTGTGAAAAATTAAGGATGAAAATGATTGCGACTAATGGAGGGTTAATGATAAATAGTGTTGATATTTTTTTAGAGTATATTTTTAAATAGTGTCCATATAAATAGTGTTATTTTGGGAATAATTGAAGTTTTCGCCTCTGGTGACTTGCTGTTTTCGCGAATGTGAATAAAACCAGCTTAAGTTTAGTCTAGAATTTGAATTGACAAAATCTGTGTCAGATCAGATATGAATCATAAACAATAAAATGGTTAAGTACTTGCTTGTTTCTTCAAATGAGATAAGGTGAATGCGGACATATGGTGGTATAGGAAGTTAATGTATAGTTAATGTTTTTGTCTGGAATCAGTAAACGGGTTAAAAGAATTTTAGGGCACATCGCCAAAACAGTTTAACACAAAACTGCATTTTAATGAAATTGTATCACATGGACACGCATTGTCATTTTTTCTGATGCAATTTTTATGATCTTCGACGTCTGAATTCTGCACTTGGAGGATATCAACACATTTAACCGTCCCTCAAGTGTATTCTATCGTAATGGTATTATAAATGTGATTTATAAAGGTGAAATAATCCTACACTTTTATGTGTTTGGTACAACGTCAGAAATTCACGAAGCATGGTTTTTGTTTGCTTGATCGAAGAAGTTTATTTTCAAAGCATCCATATTCGAGTATTTTTCATTTTTGTATATTTTATTTCCGTCACAGATCGTGTATAAAATTTTTACTTTTAGCACAAATCCTTTCCAAATACAGCTTTTTACCGGCAATATATGAAATTCTGATATTCTATGGAATGTCCAAACAAAGTATGAAATATTTCTTTAAATGTTTTACCTGTTTCCCATGGCATTATGGAGAATATCATGTTATGTACAGAATGGCAGTCTTTTTCAGTAAAAGTGTGTATTTGAAAGATGCATTTGTAAGTATAATAACTACAAAATGAAATGTTCACAATTTTTCAACGAAAAAGATTACATCTGAACTCTGTATTACTAAAAGTTAGACTGCAATGATGCTTTGAATTGCCCTTGACTGCTTGGTCCAATAATACTTGGTTTGAAAGCCTGGCTTGAAAAATACTTTATTTCGTAAATACAGGATACTTCGCCATTATATTGGGAATGTAGTGAAGTATTAAAATGAAATGTCTATTTCAGACATCATTTAGGCATTCTATAGAATGCCTGTAATACTGGATGATTCAGGACTCCGAATCAATTTTAAAAATCAATTAGTCGCAAACGAATGAAGATATAAATATCCATTTGCACAGAAAATTTTTGGTAGCATAGATTACAGTTTAAACTTCCCGGTGGTTTTGCAATTGGGGAAGAGAGCGATGCGCTACATAAGAGAATGAATGGAGTGGCTTGCAAATATTTGCTCATGTTCTGTCATGCCATCAAAAATGGTGCTTAATGCTGCGAAATATATGGTTGCTCGTCTGACAGTTGAGCTCCTGAATGGAGGATGACACACTGAACATTTGTATGCCATTACTCGACTCATTGTCTTATATGATGTAACGCATCGCTCCACCAGTGGCTGAACCGTTTGGTGCTTTAAATTCTAAAGTATGCTACCAATCAATTCTGGTTTCATGAGAAAAAAAAAAGACCGAATTCATTTCCATCCTTTCTGTGCAAGCGGGATCTTTTTGTCTTTATTCATATGCGAATTATTGATTTTTAAAGTTTCTCTGGACTTCTGAATCATCCTGTACATCAATCAATCCTAATCTTCTCGTTGACTGAATGCTTTTTCTATTATAAACAATCTTCTCCTTTCTCTCCTCCTGAAGATGACTTAATGAATATGGAATTGGGAGGAACAGTAAAACCACTAATTACCTTGAAGAGCGTATTTCTTCTTTAATTCCTCGAAAGCCTAGAACTGATGACTTTATACCTGTTCCACTAATGAAAAATTTTTCCCGTCTAGTATTTTCGGTTCATGTTTAGAAGCCACGCGCATAGATATGTATTGCGCTTGATTTTAGTCTTATCATGTGGTTTGGAATAACGTTATCTTCTCCCGCTATCCGTGTTATGAAAAGAAGTGCCCAAGAAATACAAAATCGTTATGTGCCGGGCGGTTATCTCTCTTGGCGCTGTAAATGTTTTAGCCCTTGGCTAGACGATCAGTCATTGCCATTACAGAACCTATTTCCTTTATTTCTTGCTAGAGGTGCGAGTAGATTACTTGGTGACTTAATATCCGGATTGTTGTTGCTCTTCCTAACTGTCTTGAGTTGTTTCGTAATATTTGTTCAAGGAATGGGCATTTTGTATTTTCTCTCAAATGCTTAGAATTCCCAGAAGATTTTGTCTTAAGAGGAAGGGGACATTAACAAAAACTGTGAAGAAACACTGCTTATTTCCCCCCCCCCCTCCGAATCGGAACTTAGTGAATGCAATTATTGATTATGGGATGGGGATGCAGTGTAGATTAATCTCTATTTTATCCGATAAAGTGTTTAGCCATTTGTAGAAATGTGTAGTGGTATGAAGCAAGTAAATGAAGCTTTACTTATTGATAAAAAAAGTAATTTAATATACTTAATAAAATATTTTCAATCGCGACAGTTTTCTTAATGGAGTCAGTTAATGCTCACTTCATACTCTTTAGCTGTGCGTGCTGATTTATTTTTGGTATCCACTGCTTTTTTTTGCAGGAGGAAAAAGGTCGTGATGCGTTCAGTTAAACGTTAGATGGCAGGCGCAGTTTCGTTTGTCCTGTGTCTGCGACATCTAGTGTATCAACTCCATTTTTTTTTCGCCTGCGCATTGGAGAATCTGACAGAAAAAATTACGATCCAAAAGCGGAAAAAAAAAAAAACCCTATTTCAGAACATTAAATTAAATGCATGGGAATGAATTGTGCTCTTATTTACATTGCTTACTTTTTCCTGTTAGATGTGGGAACGAGATTTAAGTAAAATTTGATAAATCATGCCCATATAAAGTTGTTAATAATATGTCTTGAATTAGGCAGGAATTGTCTGTAATTTTAAATATATTTTAATATTTTGAAAAATCTCTTCAAATTGATCAAAGCAATTATTGCAATGCTTCTTCGACTTTTACCACCCCTGAATCTTGTTTGGGTAGAAACTTTTTCGGGAACCTTAAGTTTACAAGTCATGAATTAAAATTTTCAACTTTAGAGTCATAAAAATAGAAGCGAATTTAATCGCAAAAACTTTTCTGCGAGATTCTTCAACGTTTTCAGGGGGAAAAAAAAGGAGTTGGTTTACGTGACGTCACAGCCACACGACAAATGTAACCCTGCATGTTATCTAATATTAAAAATGAATTAATTAACGATTTTCTTAAATATTTTTGCTTACAAATGTTGAAGGATCTTATCTGAAGTTCATTAGAGAATTTTCACTGGTTTCTACGCGACTCACAGTTTAACCCTCTGACTACCGATTTTTTTTTTTTTAAATTGCTAATTAGATTCAACGTTCGCAAACATGTTCAAATACGAATGAACGAAGCGAATTGTTATTTATAGGCAAGGCTTTATTAGTATGAGTCGCTCAAAGGCAATGCGGTTAAGTCCATTTTTGGATATTTTCTAATTTGTGTAAATTTTTATGGGATTAATAATATTCTTTTTAGTTATTAAAAGATTTACTCGTTGCTTCATTAGAAGACTTTATTATATACTTTTGCTGATCAAATGAATAAGTCAAAAATTTAAAAAAAATAATGTATTAAAATATATTAATTTTCTCAATTTTATTTCTGGTCTTAATGGCATTTGCTTTTGAACGACTCATGATTCAACGCTACCATAGGTTGCGAAAATCGCAGAATGCACCAGAAAGTAGACGTGCTTCCTATCCGCGGGATAAGCAATCAGAGGGTTAATAAGCCCTGTTATAAAACTTAGGCCCAGCATGTCTGAAGTATTTTCCATTGGAGATATACTAGTTAAATGCAATTCCCTCGATACTACTTTTGTCGTTTGAATGATGGCAACCTTGTGGAACACGCGCTTAAATAGTACCATCCATTAAGTGCATTTGCCATAAAATAAATATTTCCCATTGATATAAAATGTTAATTCACTTTTCTATTATTAAAATATATATCGGGAATTTTCAGATGCCATTTTAGTCAACTGAGTTTATTCTGTCTATGCATTGTACATGACCTTCAAACTGGGAAGGACGGATTTTGTTTTCGAGACGGTTTATCGTGTGTTAATTTGTAATGGTTCGATGCTTTTTATCTGCTCTTACTAACACCCATCTGTTGGATTATGGTACTTAACTCCCTGTTCCCAACGTTGGCACGGTATTTGACTGTTCTCTTCCCTGCCGTGGTTAACGAACATTCCATGTCAGTTCTTTTGACATTCCCCCCGAGACCCATATAAAAATTTTGACGCTCCATTGAATTCCACTGACTGGATCCGCTGTACCATTTTATTAGAGTCTTAAGTATGTTTTATATGTCTGTATAAGGTAATCTCTCAATTATTATTTATGTGTTTCGATCCTACACAAGTTTTATTTTTCTAAACCCTTGAAACCGGTTTTCATTAAAATCAAATGATGCTGTTTCTATTTATGGATTTCTTGTGTGATTTGTTTTCCCCATATTTGTACCATCTGACCATGATTCAGAATTTCAAGAATTATGCCCTGTAGCTCGCGTGTAGCTGCAGAACAAGACATCAACCCAACAAATCAATCCCCCACAGTCGTTTATTCATAAAAGCATTGAAGATTGCGTAGTGGCAGATGTTCACTGTATTGGTTGTCATTTTTGTACTGTTAGTAAAAGGAGCTTATCTTGCCACAGAAATGTGCTATAGATAAACTTCAAGGTCGTTGGTGAGCTTATTAGTCTTAAAAAACAAAGTTGAATGATAATGATAAGTTTGTTTATATGCCTGTTTAAAATATATTTTTTCAGCTAAATCACTCATTTGCCATTTGATGAATATTTGTAAGCACATAACGCACAACATGGGCTGAGATTATTGGAATGTTTTGATACTATTGATATGTTGTGTTTGCACCTGAATTCGAAAGTTTGCAACTTTCTTTCTAGATCTCACCTCTTCCTATTTCCTTGCTTCTTATCCCATAAATCATTATGTTGCTGGTTAGCGCCATAAACGTCTCGTTTATTTATAGAAATCGCTAAAGAGACCCGCGGCGAGTCGGTGTTGAAAAAATGCCGCACAGTAACTGTGGAACGAGAAACAGACTTGGAATTAATTTTGAAAACTTTAAAGCATAAGTTTATCGTCGCCTAACAAGCAACACCATCTTTCTCAATTTTTTGAAATTTCAAAGAAGAAAAAACCCCGAATTTTTCACGACCAATAACGAATGTTTCTGATTTTTTTTTCACATCTGGTTGGAACACGCGTTCTCGTGTTCCAACCAGATGTGAAAAAAATTCAGAAATATTCGTTATTGGTTGCGAAAGAGTCAGTTTTTTCTTCCTCTTTGAAATTTCAAAAAACTGAGATAGGTGTTGCTTGTTTTAAGCGACGATATATGTATTTTCTGGGGCTAGAATCCAGCCCTCAATCCGTGCTGCGCATCCTTAATCTCTGTGTCAATTTGCAAACTGTTTTTATTAAATTGAAAATTTCCTAAGAGTGCTGAATTTTCTTTAAATCTATCTGGAATTTTTCCTTTTTTGCAATTCATGCATTATAAAGTACACAGATTTTTTAAAAAAATACATATATAACATGCTTACATACTTTTTTTGAGGACTCATTTGATTAATAGTATGACACTGAGAATTATGTAGAAGATAGTTATAATTATTTACAATCGAATTGACTATTTTAACGAGTAACAATTATTTCATATTCAGAATTAAACAAATTTATGTCAACTCATTTACTCTGTTTAATATATGATAGTAAAATAATTGGAAATAAATACGGCAGTGATGTTAAATTTTTAAATTGCTTCCATTTATTCCCGTAATGCATTGTTAACTAGTACTAAATAATGGAAAGAAAACCAATCATTTATCTAAAATGATAGTTTTTTAGTTTGCGTACAACGCCCTCTTGCGGTCAGATTGCATGAAATATTCAGGTACTCTTTTTTGCTCAGATCAAATATTTGTACAAGTACACATATTGCAATAGCTATTTTACTTGTTTCCGAAGTACGGCGAACTCTGTTGCTACGCAACTAGTTAGGCAAGTTGAATACACACGATTCAACTCTTTCAACAATATTTAAATACCTTGAATTATAGGTGATTGTTTGTCTCCGGAAGATAGTAGGCTCATTGACTTCAGTGTTCATGATATAAGAAATTAAATGTTGATTTTGGATTCAGAGTATCTCGAATGTCGAAGTTAATGTTAAAATAAGATGGCTATTAATTGGAATCGAAAGGGATCTGGATGTAAAGAAGTTCTTTTTATAAAAGAAATTCTTTCGTAAAAGTTTTCGACAAAAATTTATGCGAGAGAATTTTTAAATATCTATTTTCATTCTTGCATTAAGAATCCAGTTTTTTTCATACCAACTTTTGTGTAACTTCGAAATATTTCTCTTTGCAAAGGCAAGTCTGGTGGAATCTTGTGTTCGCAATTTTTAGGCCTACTTAAACTTGATCATCTTGTACCAAAAGTCATCTAGATACAGTCAAACCCCGTTATAACGAACCCTCAACGGACCGATCCAGAAGTTCGCTATAACCGAGGGTTCACTATATCTGATTTTTCAAATATTAGCGACATAAGATTTCTTAAAATCCTTAATTGTATTTCTGTGCTGAATAAATTAATTACACGAAATTGTAATTAGTAATGAGCTATAATAAATTAAAATAAATATTCATTCCTAAAAATTAAACAGCGAAATTAATTTTACTTTCATTTCTTAATAGTATGAAAATAATTTGTGATTTTTCGTTAAAGAGCTGAAATTAAGCTCGAAAAGTGGAAATTTTGGTTCACTGTATCCGAATTCTTTGCGTTTGAAGATCGTACAAGCATTTGAAAATATATTAGTGGCATAGGAGTCCGGTTGAGACCATTTGAGAAGTTCGTTATAACCGAGGGATCGTTATATCCCGTGTTCGTTATGCCGGTGTTTGACTGTATATGTTGCTGACATTGCTTAAGACTTCTTGGTAGACGAGTTAATTTTCCCAGTTTACGTTATTTCGATATCTCAAATAAATTGAAAAACTTCCAAGTTACAAATCTTAAATTCACGTCCTCTTACATTGTTGTAAGGTGTCTAGTGGTTTCAAAAACTAGGTATTTCTGCTTTCTAATTCCTGTTGCAGATGCCCCCAAAAGTCGGGTACACTTTTCGCTACGGAATGATTTAACTATTAGCTGTTTCAGAGTTAGCAAATACGACATTATATGTTCGGTCATTGTGCTTTCAAAGGTAATGTGGCGAATGTTTATTCATAAAACTTTTATCTCTTTTCTGTCTATCAAGAGAACTGCCACCGAAATGAATGTCAACACGCATGTGCTACCATAGTAACCAGCCTTAGTCCATTTTTCGAAAGTAATATTTCGAAGAAATTTGTTCACTAATGTCGTATATATATATATTTTTTAATTTACTGATTTATCGCTGTTTAATATGTTGTGTGTGTTTGTCTGTTCTCGCTGTGCAGAGAAGATATATGATAGCTAACCCTTTTTCTTGGACGACTGCACGAAAAATTCGGAACAAATTGTTGCTGAGCCTTTTTGCTATTTATATTTTTAATAATAGTTTTTAAATGCGTGTGAGAAGTGTATCGTATTGAAGTTAAATATATGCATGAAACCTAAAATAACTTCAAAATTTGCTGTTGCATGCTAGCAGGATTTATGAAGTCTGTTTATTCAAGTAAATACTCGCCGAAAAACTCCCGAGTCTTTTCATAAAATCTCCCACTTTTTGAACTTCTTGGGCTGGCACGTCCGCTCGTTGATCATGTCATATTTTGAAGCTTTTTCCATTCAAATGTGCGTGGGTTGAATTTTCCTCTCGTCGTGGAAGGTGCGTTCATCCGCTGTATGGTAATGGAGTCATTTCTTCGGCTGAAGAACTATCCTCACACCTAAACGAAGCCCCTGAGTCCTCCATTGTGTCTCTCGCTGCGTTTGTCTCCGGCGTAGACTAAATTTAGAGCTGCCTTTTTCACAAAAAGGCAACTTGAACCTCAACTTTGGTAGGCGTCGCTTCTTTAAGCCTTTTTTTCTCTCTCTTTCGACGGATTTTTCAATGTACTTTTGAGAACAGGAATTGGGTCATTGATTCGGAACGAAAGAGGTGGCGATGTGGTGAGGAAAGGGACCTAATGACATGTATGATGGGAAAAGTGGGCGACACCCTTGCTGCAATCGGGGGGGGGGGCCGATAAATGTTAGAATGTAGCCTTTCGATGAGTGTGTTCCCGCTTCAAAATGGTTTTCGCCTAGCAGCTGTACGTTATTCAAAACCTATCGGGTAGTCAGTTAATGTGTCTGTTTTTCCAGACGTACTCTGTCCACAGAAGCGTAACCGAGTGCCTCTATCGTAAGCACGAATATCTGAAAAGATAGTTCAATGAGTTATCAGCGTTATTAAGCTAAAGGCTTTAGGATCAATTCAAAATACATCAGCATACTTTATTTAAAAACACGCTCATAAAAGGACGATAAAAACACTAAAGAAAATATAAAAATTCAAAGCTCCATACTATATGTTATGTTGCCTTTATTTTTATTTGTTTTAGAATTTCTTTTTTCACTCGGTGTCAGCATAGAGGAATTCCATTTTCAATCAGTTATTTTCATTAAAAATGGAGATTTCGTTTCTTAAATCTATGGATATCGGTGAAATTAAACGAAATAGCACAATAATTGAGGATATAATGCAGCCGATTTATATTTGTAATATATTATTATTTTCACCCCTCATCTAATTCTTAACTGAAATTTAATATCGTGATATCACTGTGGATCCATTTTCTTGACGTACTTTTCCAATAACGTATGCTGATTGTCAAGTTCGCTGAATATGAAAATCAATTAACTTCATTGAACGGGTAATTGAGTTTACTGTTAACATATACAATTCTTATCGGTTCTTATTACAGCTTTCAACTACCTTTCTTCTTAAATTGTATTTAAATGAAAACCGTTTCGTACGATACCATGTTATAAAATTGATATTTTTGTTCCGATTTTCTTTTAATTTGTTTGTATGCTTGATATATATCCAATTATTTTTAATTTATGCACTGTGGAAACCCGTAAACAATAAGCAAATCTATCTAAACTACGTAATCACGAAAAACTTCACTAAACTTCAATCCTTGCCATGAGACTTTTTAAAAAAAAATTAACTGCCATTTATTACTTAAATTACATTAAAATTATACCTCGAGAATTTGAAAAGACTTTAAATGCTTTTAATAATCTTTTCATGGTGCTAACGCGTTGCATTGCATTTTTTATGTCTTATTACAGTACTATTTCTTCAAAATATCATTAGTTATGCTTATAGATGATTTTGTCATCCTTTTGTTCATCGTATCGTGAAAGGTGGAAACAAATTATTGATAACTCGATTATGACTGTAGAAATGTCTGGATTAATTGTTTTAACTAAAAACGCTCATTCCCGGATGTTTTCGTAAGCGCTGATAGGTAGGAAGTATGAGACAGTTACAACACTACAACATCTTCTGTAAATTTCATTTTTATGAAGTAACCTAGATTTATTCAAGCGTAGAGCGCAATTAGTTCTTTAATTTTAGGATTTCTCGCACCTGTAGGAAATGGCTTTAAAATTCTCTGTCTAGCTTAAGACTAGTTCATAAGTTCGCACCCAATTTTTCTTTGATTTTTATCGTCTTTCTAGAAATTTCGCGTATACGGAGTTTTCGCAATTCTTCAGTGCCGTTGGTAAAGCCACATGATATAAATAGCTTTTATAAAAAGTATATAATTTTCCCATGGCCTCTCAGAGATTAAGTTTTGTAGAAATATGAGATTTAAAATTTCACTCCTTTGTCTGGCATTTTTTAAAGGGAAATGTACCGTACCGACATCTTATCTAAGATTAAAACGTACTCTTTCGTTGGTCATACCCATATACAGGGTGTCCACACTTATCTTGGTCAAATAGCTAATTTCTAAACCATCAAAGATAGACATATAGTTCCAATTGAAAAAAAATGCTTTAAATGAGAGGAAGAATTATAATTTTAGGTTTGAGTCTATAAATACATTTCTGAAAAAGTTACGAATTCTAATTTTTTATACGGTTCCCCCGATCCTATCAGTCATGTTTAGTAAAATATTTTTCACACACTAACATTTTAGACAAAAAAGTGCCACTCTTCTGCGACTAAAACTGATCGAGTTATTGCGCTTTGAACATCGCTAACTTAGACCACTTTACACCATTTCAATAGCCGCCTCGAAGACGATCCACCAAGCAGTGCGTAACATTTACTCGTCGAGGCCGCTGATTGGTTTAAAATTATGAAGTTCAAAGCTCCATAACTTGGTTAATTTTAAGCGCAGTAGAGTGGAACTTTTTTTTTTGTTTAAAATGTTAGTGTGTGAAGAATGTTTTACTAAATACAGGACCTGGTGACCGTATAAAAAATTAGAATTCGTAGCATTTTCAGAAATATATTTAGTGACTCAAAAAACATGAAATATAATTCTTCCCTTCATTTAAAGCATTTTTCCAATTAGAACTATATGTCTCTTTAACGGTTTAGAAATTAGCTATTAGACCACGATAAGCCTGGACACCCTGTATAAAATCATCATGCCAACCATAAAAATCTAGTAAGGCATGTCATGTTAGTAGAGTGGTAAATGGAAAGAACGAGATGGTCATTAAGCACAGCTTCCAAATGCTAGAGTTCTGAGTTCCAGTTACATGCCGATTCTGTCTAACAAAATAGTTAAAATACCTAAAATTGAGCCGAACAGAATGACTTTCCTTAGAAAATAGTTTATCAAATGTAGAATAATTTATTTCTTATCTAAACGAAGTAATAACATGTTTTGTTGCTTATCGGTCATATCCAGTGTTTTAAATTACTTCTATTGAAAGATAGGTTGAATCTATCATTCGAAGTGGAATTATTTTTCCATGCTTCACAAAATATTTATCCTCCACTTCGAAATTCGCTTTTTCGGCATGCATGCATTCCATTTGCAGCACTTGTGCTAAGCAACAAGCTGTCTTTTTTCATCTTTTTCACGAAGACATGGGTTCTCCTAGCGTGTGCGTGTACAGTTTTGAGCTTGGATTTATGTACTCCAAAATTTTTGTGAAAAAAGCCCGAATAAAAGAAATTACTAAAAATAAAAATTCTTAATGTCCCTTCCGCCTTTTTATCTTGCATACACCGGTGATTTGGTTTTAAGTATCCCTGCTGAAAGCACTGCAGAAAAAATCAGTAGTGGTCATAAGAAAGTAAAGTTTCGGTGTTTTACAATTCAGAACATGAGGAAACAAATGAAGCAAAGAAATTCCAGAAATGAGCGATAGGGGATGATAGGCAAACAGTTCCTAGTATAAAAATAATTCAAATGCCATCGCATAATAATTAATTTTCGTTTTGTGATGCATACTTAATTATGAATTGTAAGTGGTATTGGTGTACAATAGACACTAACAATTATCATAGCAGCCAAATGTCAATTTAAATAATGCATAAGAGGTTAAAGAAATCTAAGGTAAAAGAAACAGCCATTTTTACCTGATGTTTCTTTTGAATTTTTTCTTTTTCATTGTTCGTTTCCTTATGCGATACCATCATGATTTAGTAATATTATTACCACTGTTTTTTTCTTGATAGTGCTTTGAGCAAGGATAATTCTAACACCCTGTATTTAAGTAATTATAAATATTTGCTTCTTCTCACCACTTGCGAAGATAGTCGTTGAATGTTTCGGCTTCATTCCTGGGTAAAACAGTGGGCTAATTCCCAGCACGAAAATCGGCGCATTAAATGTGTTTTTACCCACCTGAATGATTCCCTGAATCTCTCATGTGGCACATGAAGACAACTGCACGAAATAAATAATGCGGTTCGAAATAAATGTCACTCCCAATTTCTCTTTTCCTCTAATTTCATCATCTTATGCTTTCTCGCTGAGTCCATTTGTCTTGGTTTGCCTACGGAAGGGGGAGGGGTCCCTTTCCCTAGAAGAAAGATCTGGAATTATTTTTTTTATATTGAACTTTTCTGTCGCATTCCCTTTTTCATGATATTAAACGAGAGTGAATTTTCCTGTTGTGTCGTCCTTTTGCGATTTATATCACTTTTCTTTTTATCTTTACCCATCCGTCATTCTGGTGATATCTTGTACAGGCCCAACCAAGACGGTTTGTCCTACTTTGCCTTCGGAGAAGAGAGCCTGTTGTAGTCGTGTGTCTCCTATCGCCTGAATTGCATTTCCTCATTGCTCTGGGTGAAGCTGTTTGGAATCGCAATTTATTCCCATTATTAGCTGAATTTTCTTTTTTCGACTTAAAAGATATTCGTTAAAAATGCATTCGAGCCTTCATATTTTTTATGTAATAAATTGGTTGTGCCATAAAGATAAAACTGCTGTGCTAATGATTAAGCGTGTATCATTTTTATTTTACGAAGTTGTTTTGTCCAAATTTCCATTATGTGATGGGATCCTAGAATTTTTATCTTTAAGTTATCATTTTGGAAGGTCGTTAATTGTCAGCATTCGTCTTTATTTCAGTATTATTCTTATCTCCACCCAGTATTTGCTGTTCTTTATAAATGGACTGTGTAGAAACAGATGAATTTCTCATGAATTTTAAGTTTTTATTTTTCTTTTGGCAATATGAACAGAATAAGCAAATGCAAATGCTTTTATACCTCTTGAATGTTTAATGAAACAATCAAAAGTACTTTTCGTAATTGTCATTAAATTAGTTGGATTTATTAAAGTAATTATTACGGCAATTAACATAATCATTAATTTGTGTCACTTTTATAAAAGTGCTAGTTTTTTATTGATTTTGATGCTTATTGTAAAATAAACTACTAATCACTATAATTGATTAAATATATAATTTTTGGTTTTAATTTTAGTGAAAAAGTATTGGTTTTCGAATTTTGCATGTAATAATTGTCATTAAAAGGTATATCTCTTGCCTTGTTTTACGAACATAAAATGCTTTTGTTGCGATTTATCAGAAAACTAGACAAAAAATGCCCAAGAAAAGGATAATATGATTGCAAATGAATCCTCAGCCTACAGATATTCATATTCTTTTTATTTTAGAAGAACTTTTGGTAAACATTTAAAGGTTTTGAAATCCACCCTTATGGAACCAGTTTTTAACTGCTTTCAAAGCGTAGAAGTGAATTCCTTCAAGTGTACAGAATTTCTTAAAGATATTGATTGTAGAACAAAATTAATCAAAATGTGGCAAAGAAAAATTTTCAAATATTTTTAAAACAAAAGCCGGAAATTAAAATGTGAAAATGTATTTATAAAGGTTTATTTTTTAGATATTTTGTTTTGAAATTTTTTCCCCATTAAAAAAAAAAAGGAAGTCTGATTTTTGTAGACTTTCAAAGTTTAAAATACAGCTACGTGAAATTTGAATTTCGCGTAGGTGTTGTTTGACAATTTTGGTTCGTATTTGTCTAGTGCACTTCTCATTCATGACTTGAAGATTAAGTCTGCTTTCTATCTTCACTTTCATTGAAGCTAGATTTAGTTGTTTGCATTGTGGCTTCCATCTTTTCACTAACCTTCTTAAACTTAAAACTTTCTCCAATACTACAATATAAATGTTAAAAGATTAGAAAAATAAATGTAGGCGCGATCCAATCATTTTTATTTACCAATCCAACTATTGACTTACAAGCGTACACTCCCTTTCCCATTTTACTCGTCGATGCATGTGCTTTCAATAAGGTTTCTGCTTTTTGTTTTTTACTTTTTATTATTTAAAAAAAGTCCGTATAGTTTCAAGTGAGGGCTAAAACTGACGTCTGTTTTTGCGGAAGTTAGCGTGTGTACGTCTGACCGGAATACGAAAGTGGAATCCATCCTTAACTACATCCTCACCTTCATCCAACTCTTTCCTGCGATATCAGTCCTCTCTTCCGATAGGAATTAATTAATGTATCTCACTCGACTGGTTCGCGTATGTTTAGGTCAAATTTTGTTTTTGCGCGAGAACGTGTTTCATCTCATTTGAAGTTAGTGACGTTTTTAGCGGTTACGGAATTCACCGATATGTGCGCGATTTCTTGTTTGAATAATTTTAACGTTAAAATATTATGTTTTATAGATGAGTCAAGTGGTTGAAAATGATGCGGAAACAGCGGGATGCGGCTAATAACCAGTCAGTCACTTTATTGTAATAAATGTTATCATAGTAACGCGGATTGAATGTCAATGTGCGTTTATTAGAATGCCGATAACAAATTGATAAATTATGTATTTAAAATACTTTTTCAGGTAGACACTTCTAAAGATCGTCGTGATAGAGCTTTGTTAAAGAAAATTAAATAAATTTTAATAGGTCTAGTTTAAGCACATTTTTATTTTTAACGTTGTTAATAACCCTTAAAATACATTCTTATATATGTGCTACAAATAACATAATTCATACTTAGTATCTCATTTCGAGGTGCGTCCCCACCCACCCCATTTTTAGAATGAAACTGCATTCTTTTCCTTCTGTCACAAAAAACCTAGTCGTTTGACTGCTTACTGGCCCTCTAGCACTGGATTTCTTAGACTCGTGTTTATACAATAATTATTTGTGTCATTTTATAGTGAATGTTTGCCTGTTTTTACTACGGTATCCAGTAATATTTACGTTTAAGAGAGAATTATTCCATTGTTTGGAACTATTTTTATTTTGAGTTCTTTGTTTAAAGAGGTGGAGGAATGTAATGCTTCACTGAAGCGTAAGAATTGATGCTTTATTAATTACAAGGAATGTAACTAAAAATATATGTAAGTTGCTTAATCTAAGGTTTAAAAAAAGTAACTGAAGCATAAAATTATGAATTTTTGAGTTTTAAAGATGTTCAAGGGTTTTGCTGATGAAGAAAATAACTGATCAATCAGAAATACCATTCACTTGCTCATTTGTTGAGTTATTTTCCTGCTTAATATTTCATTTAACTCTTATCTTCCGCCTTTATCCTTATTCTTTCGCAAAATTTTCCATTATTCTGTAAGCGGAGGAACTTAAATCAATGGCTTTTTGTTGTAAAAATATGGCAAAAATAGTTTCAAGCTCATTGCAAGGATTTTTTTGTTATGCATTACATATAAATTTATTACATTGTTGTCCAGAACTTTTTCTATTACGATTAGCTTCGTTGCATCCTGATGACTCACAAGTGGCATCTGAATCCTTTTCGACATCAGGACATCCGAGAAAGTTCCATCACACTTAATAGTCTTCAAGGAGAATAAATGACTGTTCGTTAATAAAATGAATGTGCTGTATTAATAGAGATTGCAAAAAACATTAAGAAAATTACAGGACAAACTTTGTAAGGATATTTTGTAAGGAAAAAATTGGATACGCGACGAAAAAAAAAAATGTTTATCAAGTATCGTATCTTGGTTCAAAATGGAGCAAATAAATTTTATAAAACATAACATAGTATGAAGACCATTATTGATATCTTGTTTTAGTAGCTTTTTTCATGTTGCATTTCATGCCCATTACAGAGAATGATTGCATTTCGAACTGAATAATGCACAGGTAAAAATGATTCACAGTTGGATAATGCTCAAATTCTAAAATGTTATTTGCTTTTATCCTGAAGTTGTAGTTTATTTTTCCCCCTTGTAATTTATGATGAACAGTATAGACTGTCGCCACCCCCTTCTTTTTCATGCCTGCATTATCACATGCACATTTTCTGCAGTCCAATATTTACACTATCCCTTATTTAGTTTAGGGTTGTTTTATTATGTTATTTATGCGTATTGTACGATTTATAACCGCCAGTTGTTATTTTTTGCGAGAGATTCTGTTTATATATATATATAATATAATCATGAGTAATATTATATAAACCTACCTGTACGAGAAAAAAGCTAAAATTTGTCCAGCCTAACTCTGAATAAATGGCCATCGCAAATTAAAACTGTTAACCAAAATGATCATGGATTGTTTTTCTATCTATTTAAATTCGTTGGTTTTTAATTTCTGTTTTGGAGGTAAGCATAGAATCTCGGGAAAAGCGATAACTAACCTGAAGTACAACACACATTGAATCTTTAACTTTTCTTTAAGTTTGTCCCATTGTTTATTTTACAGTTGTCTTGAATTTCTATGTTTCTATCGTAATTTTTTTACTATCGTATTGAAATGATACGCAGTTCAATTCCCCCTAATTGTTGTTGACTTTTCTCGCTTATTAAATGACTTTTTAAACTTTTGCTGCTCAGTGAAAGTCGCGCCTTTCTTTCTCGCGGTCCACGAAACTTGGTTATGGTTACTCAGTGGTCTGACTCACATCCTCTGTAATGTAATCTCCCATAAAACATCTTGATCACCCCTTGGAAACAATGTCGCCGAACATGAACAGACGAATGATATGTCTTAGAAAAGTCTTCCAATTAAAACTCCGTACGGACGAATTGTTTCGCTATTTGCTTAGGAGTTCAGACTGCTTTTCCTGAACGAAAAAGAGTAGACTGGATATCGAGAATATTTGCTTTTGTTTTCTGAGCTTTATTTTCATTCTACATTTTGACAAGGACAAATGGAACATCTCGATGTATTATTTTTTATTAATGCTTTGTTTTAGGGCTTTGTAGGCGGAAAAAATTTTCGCTTCTTCATTTCCGCCTGAAAAATATTGCCGAATATTGTGAAATAAGTAAGAAAATGAAGTCTTTATTACTGATAACTATAAAGAAATATTTTTTTTAAAAAAAGTGATTGCATAGCAAATTTTAATGAAAATTTTTAAGTCAAGATGATTTTCTTTATTCTTTTTGTTTACAAATGTTGAGTAATCTGAAACAAGATGACCTTCAGGGACTTTCCGCGACCCTAATACTTTTCTACGCTACCTCACTTAGGGTCGCAGTCTACGGTTTAAGAAACCCTGTTCTTTTGTTTTGTATGTAAAGGTCACCTGAATAGTGAAATAGCTACAATCATCAGACTTTAACTGATTAACCATTGATTATAAATCAGGCAATTTATTGTAGTTTAATTGTCAATTTTATACTCTTAAATATTACAAGAAAAATTTAAATTTTCTGCATTAGAATTTAGATCAAAACTAAAATTAATCCTATTCTGTATACATTATTTGTAAACTAATTTTATTTTCCCAAATGTAGCAACAATGGCGATTGTAGGCTATTAAACCCAGTTCTCCTGATCGATAAATCACATCAAAATGGTTGTACATAAAGGTGTTCGCTTGTTCCGTATTTTGGGTAAGGACGTAGTTCAGCATTTAGTAATTTTTTTGTTCATCAACTCAAATAATTTGGTCTATGATGATGAGAAAAATAATTTTCAATTGTTGTAATATGGATTAGATTTTGTTCTCAAGTTTCATTTTGCTTTTTGCCGGAAAACGAAAGTATTTTAATCACAGTTTTTTTAAGAATTCCCAAATTAGAGTCGGGAAATAGTGAAAAACTCCATATAGTGTTTATTTCAATATGAAATTAAATTGCTACCTTTTGAACTTCCGAATTATTGCATGGATTTTTTTCTCCGTAAAAGTAACTCTATTAACATTTTCATACATTCAAGTTGCAAGTTTCATGGAAAAAATTAATACCTAAAGAAAGCGACACAGAGAGAAAAAATATAATTAAATGAAACGGCTCAGAATTATAGAATAAAAGACATTTTTATAACATATTCCTCCTTTTTTGTGATATTTTTGATACAAATCTAAATCTTTTGATAAAAATATCAGTTTTGTGGCATATTATTAGTAACATAAAATTAGTAAACAATAATTTGCAGTTTTTCGGCCTGAAACAGAAATAGAAGAATATTTTGGTATTATTTAAAATGCTTTGGTATTATTTTAAAATTACCTTACTCAAAGGTTTGTTTTGTCTTTCGAAGATCTTTGTCTTTTCTTGATATCTGTAACTGAATGTTTTTTGTAGATTGATAGTTTTGTAGCCTGTGTAAAATAGTTTTTCTATGTTTATCCTATTTCCCCTTTGGCTGATGTTATACGACGATTTTAGCTAATAAAAGAAATGGTACATATTTTCTGAGAAAAAAATTGTCATGAATTCTTGTATTGTGTCATTTATTTCTTGATCGTTTTTCCCATTCCCAACAAAAGCGTTTTGTCTATGGTTCTGAATGCTCGACAGCGGCTGAATAGCGTAATTAAAACTATCTTTCTCTTTATCTCCATGTCAAGGAACGGTTGAGAGTTGCAGATGAATCATCACGTCCACTACGAAGAAACTGTATTCCTCATGCCAACACCCTTTTATTTGTTTTATTTTGTTATTTTTTAAACCTCTCGTAAAATCTTTCATTTAAAAAACTCTTCTGTCTTTCAGTGTCGTGTCAACTTGCTATGCAATAAATTTCTTGACTCCTTTGGAAATTGAATAGTTGTTCCTCGTCTGGGGTAATCGGCCCTCCAATTAATGGCGAAGAAACTGATGAATTATTTAAAAAATAGATTCTGGGTGTGGAAAATAATGTTTGAATGCTTGGTATATTTTGAACTAATTTTTAGGTTCCGTAAAAGTTATCGTGTGTGTTATTTAAATATTATCCCCTTCGTTTATTTTCAGTAGTCCGATTTGTCATTTATTTCTTGTCCGAAATTAGAAGTCCAATTTTCAAAAAATTATTTTAATCCATCATTTAACCATTTCAAAATGTATGAACACATATAATTTAAAATTCATAGGTCTTATATTGTATATTAAGTTTAATAATCGATACTTGGAATTTACCGCTAATACTTTTAACTGTGCCACATTACGCACATCTTTGCACGTATTGATAATTGAATTTTCTGAATCAATTCACGTTTACTTTTATTTGCTTTCATTTAGTTTTTCAGAATGCTCCTCAACTTTAAAGAACGTTTTGACTGAAGGTTACACGAGTAACATTATAAAAAATTTCCAACTTATTAATAAGCTCGTTCGAAAAATGAGAAAATAAAATTGAATATGTCTTCCTGCTTTCATATATTCGACTAGGTAACGCAGCAGCTGCGCATATATAGGTTGAATGATGCATGAACAACTATCTATGCCAAATTTTACCAATTTGGACCTGATCCTTTTCTTAATTTAGGGGAAAGAGATAATCGATTACTAAATTTGGAAGATTTTATATTGTAATATTGAACTGCAAATATGTTCGTAAGAAATTCAGTTAATCTCAGTTATGTCTTTTTCTTCTTTAAAAAAATATGGGTCACGTATTGTTTTCCTAGAATCCGTATATCCATCGAAATCAAGGCTTCTTAAATTTCTTTCACTTGTGACTTCTTCCCAGGGGAAAATCTTTGTTGCGAACTCAGAATTCTAAGTTTAATTTTGATTTAAAACAGTTATTCATCAAAAATTAGAGATATATATTGCAAGTCGGGATCATTTTTCTCAACTATTTTTAGTTTCAATTTTTAAAAAAAAATAACTGAAAATTTTCGGAAATCAAGTATTATTGGGCTAGTGACCCACAGTTTAAATAGTTTTGATCTAAAGCTGCTGCATTGTGAAATAAGGCCTGTTTTTATCTACATTCCTTTAAAAAAAATCTCAAGAATCCCATACTCGTAGATATTAGCTGTACCTTTAAGCAATATAATAAGTGATGCCTGAAATTCGCTAAACTAGTGACCATATCAGAATGCTCAAGAAACAAGCTGGATGGGCTTATGTCGCAAATGTGTGATACGAAGTGTATAAATCATGAAATTAATTTTCAGAACGCGTGCAAGAATGCTTCATCATGCAATATATTAACATATTATTTTCAATGAAGTCTTTGATTATAATAATTGATGGCATAACTTTTATAAGAAAGATGCTTTATTTTAAAGTTAATTGATTTCTTGTAAAAAGACTCTGTCATGTGAATGAATTTTTCTTTCTTTCTTTTTTCCCTTTTAGATTTCCTTTTAAGTGTTCATCGAGGAACTTCTTTTTTCCAAGTTCAAAAACAAATAAAAATAAGTACACATTACATTGAAAAGTAATTTTTTATTTAAAAAAGTAAGTAGTAGTAGTAGAAAAAGTTTAAATGACGCTGTATTTACATTCTTCGAATCTTTATTTTTCAGGAAAATCTAAAATTTAAGGAAAGGGAACTAGAAATGGAACAGTTACTAATTTGATTTCTTATATCCCTTTCTATTTTCCCCCTTTCCTATCTAAAAACGATATAATTTTCCTTCCTTGCTTTTTAAATAAAGACTCTTTTGCAAAGGGTGTGTATCCGTTGTTAGAGGAGCGGGGCATGTGCAAAATATCAACATCATTTTTCGTTTATTATCATTATTTTAATTGTTTTCTTGAAAATGGTACGAATGACTTTCCATCTTAGCAAGACTTAAGAGCAATAAATGATTTGATACTTACCACTTTGGAGTAGAAGATACTGGACTGAAAGCAAAACTGGGAAATATTTTTATTATTTGTTTTTATTTTTATTATTATTTTACATTATTTTTTTAGAAATGTAAAGTTGTTCCTACTGACCAACTTACACATACTTAAAACTCTTACGAAGCTAAATGTATATCACTTAGATTTTAAAGCTCAGAGTACTTACTGAAGAGCATAAAATTCATTTGTGTTGCTCAATAAAAAAAAAAAAAAAGACTTCTAGTGTTATCCGTGAAAAGTTATTAACGTAATTAGTGTTAATCAAAGTGTTGAAGATGGTCGCCTGAGTGAACAATGCCCTTGTTATAGCCGCATGTCAGGATACGTAACAGAGCATGACTGCATCTGACGTCACAATGTGGAAGCGTGGTTTCGAATACTTGACAGGAATGTTGTTTATATCCACACTGAAGGGAAAGAAAGCTTACACTTGGGTCTGAGCAAGCATCTGAAGATTTGTCTTTATTTTTCGCTTCTTCTTTTCGGTGCCTAACAAATCATGAGGACAAGGTCAACCTTGCAAATGATGTCTCTTAGTTTGCGAAAAAGATTCCAAATTCTTTTTTTCTTCTTTTTTTTGCTGTAAAGGAAAAGTAAGAAACGAGCTTTGTTAAGCAAGATCGAATCGAGCATTTACCTCTCGTTTATGCATGGTTGGAGCCCGAAACTTTGTAACGTGTTATCCCAGTCCAAATTTGAAGAGTTTTTCCTTAATTCACCTTTTAATTTCGTTTTAGAGTAAAAAATTGGACCGATTCACCTTTTAGTTCCGTTTCAGAGTGGAAAAATGTGATTTTCAAAATTGGAACTATGATGATTCGGAAAAATTACCACAATTCATTTTTTACTACTGACTTAACATTGTTTTAATAATGAAGTATTTAATGATGATCTGTTTAGGATAAATTATTCGTTGATTTCAATGTATTCGTTAAAATTCGTTATAATAACTAAATCTTTCTGAAAGAGAGAGTTCATAATTACTAGATATCGAAGTCAAGCCCGAAAAACAGTGAAAGATATGAAATTAAAAGTGCTTTGAATATAAAAAAAACTCTATAATAGCTTTATGTTTAGATGAAAAAGTTGTTGAAAAATGCAATACTTTGAATCATTGTATAATTTTATGTGAATAAAAATGTTTCGTCCGTAATTCTGGACTCAGTACATATGTCTGAGTTATTAAAATTTACTGACCTGAACTTCGGACATATATATAGGGTTTTCAAGACGATATGAAACGTAAGTATTATCATTTAAAGTTGACCTTCTGTGTGATATCATCGTCACTATTTATTCAGTTTTTATCTTAAGCTTATTATTTTCACATTTAAA
The DNA here is from genome assembly GCA_013235015.1 of Araneus ventricosus. Lineage (NCBI taxonomy): Eukaryota > Metazoa > Arthropoda > Arachnida > Araneae > Araneidae > Araneus > Araneus ventricosus. The sequence continues at coordinate 1,402,043 of BGPR01000056.1, forward strand.
AAAGTAGTGGGGTGAGGTATAATGTTACTGAAATGACATAACTTAGTCTTTCCGGATGACTTCCTATAACTGAATGGCGGATGATTTATGTAGTAGTATTTCAATAATAAAAGTATCAAGTATCTCGTAACTGAATCTTGTTTTTATTCTCAAAGGATCCATATACTGTATATTTAATTTATCTGGGAAATGCCCATTGTTTGATTCGTAACAAGTTCCAATGGGAACTTTTTGTCCTTTAAATTAACAAATAGCTATTTCAAAGAATAGAATTTAACTAAAAGCATTAATTATAATGAACTGTACCATTTTTCGCTCATTAGTTAAATTCCATTCCTCATCTTTGGTAAATACAATTCTCTTTCAACTGGAAAACTTCAGCATATTTTTAAAAATCGATTTAAAATGCTTCAAAATGAACAATAACATTAAAAAAAAATTTTCAGACCGTTTTGCTTTTTTTTCATTTGCAATCAAATTTCGCCTCTGAGATTTGGCGGGAAAAACGATCCATTCTGGCGCGAAACGGGTCTGACGTCATCTCTGCCCAAACAGCAGCGAATTTACGCTTATTTCTCATTCGCTGGCTGTAGAAGTTTTGCTTTTTTCTATATTTTCCGACTCTGGCATCAGATAAAATAATGTCGAAAAGATACGAGTATTGCATTGTTCCTAAATGTGTTAATACAACTATAAATGCATCCTATATAGCCTTGAATTCGATATCTTTGTTTTGAATATAAGTATAAGGCGAGATTAGCAGCAAAAAATAAATAGTTATTTATAAAGTTAATAGTTACATGGGAAAATAACTATTTAAATTTATCATCCTTCTTTTCTTTGATTATATGAATTTATATTTTAAGAAACCAGTGTTCCCCCATAACAATATCAGAAACCACTGTAAAAAAACAACTTTGAATTCAATTTCTGTTTTGTTTTGAAAAGAAGTATAAGATGAGGTTAGCGGCAAAAAAGAAATAGATATTTTAAAGCGAATAGTTAAATGTAGTTTTTCCCTCTATTCCCCCCACTTTTTGATAACATTTAATTTATATTTTAACCCTTTGAGAGGCTGTCCAACCTTCTTTACGATTTTTTTTTTTAAATTGCTCTTGTTATTTTACTGCACAAATTATTTCAATAGATATTGGAATGTTTCCTATATTTTTAAAAAATTACAGTACCATCGAAAATTAATTAGAATATCTTAAAAATAAGTTTGAATTCATGACTCTTTTGATGATGAAATTTTTCATTTGTAATGTAAGGAAATAATTCGCAGAATTAATTTTTGATGCAAAATAAATTTAGTTTCAATGAATATATTCAAATCAAAATTAGTCTTAGTCAAATTAAAATTAGTAAAGTCAATCCTAGTTCAGTCGCATTTGGTCTTGTTTGAATATTATTATGCATTTATATAGGTTTCTGTATATAATTTATTTTAACCGGATTTTATATTAATTACTATTAACTAGTATCTTAAAATTAATGATGGTACAAAGGAAATAATTTATATACTTCACAGCATAGTAAAATAAAACTATATAAAATAAAATTAATTTTTCAAAAGCCACTCGTGTATTAAAAAAAAAAAAAGAATGCCGTACTTGAATTTATTTTGAGCGGAACTTCTGAAATAAGTATATTCCTTTTTCTGTGTGTACGCATGCAAAAGCAGGTTCTTAGTTTATCACTCGTTTAGTCCAGTAAACGAAGGTCCAAAATCGGGATGAAAAAAACATTAAATAATATAGTTTTGAAAATTGATACACATGTTCATGAGGGGCTTATGATGAGCATACTAAAAGTCCCCGGTCATGGGGGGGGTGAGCTCGCGGCGCCATCTTGGATTCCATCCCCCTTTTTTAGCTTTTCCTGAATATCTCGAAAACAATTCAATTTTCAAAATATAATTGATTTAACAAATTAAAGAGCGTAAAATTCCCTACAAATACATACTTTTATATTTCTTCCAGCTTTAATAATCTTGAAGATAATGGGTTTCAAAGGTTGCCGTCATCTTGGATTCTCTCCCCTTTTTTTTTTTTTAGTTGAATATCTCGAAAGATGTTCAATATTCAAATTACATGCGATTTAACAAATTAAAGAGCGTACCATTCCCTACAAATGGGTTCTTTGATTTCTCTTCAATCTTTAAAGGTTTTTGAGATAATTGGTCTCAAAGTGGGTAAATTTGTAAAAAATCTTAGTTGATAGTTCAGTCAACGAAGGGTTTGAAAAAAACCATTAAATCGTATAGTTTTGAAAACTGGTACACTTGTTCGTGAGTGGCTTCTGATGAACATTCTAAAAGTCTCCGGTCCTGGGGGGGGGGGAAGTGAGCTCTCGCCGCCATCTTGGATTTCATCCCCCCTTTTTTAGTTTCTCCTGGATATCTCTAACAGTATTCAATTTTCAAATTACAATATATTTAACAAATTAAAGAGTGTAAAATACCCTACAAATGCGTACTTTTTTTTTCTTCTTCCAGCTTTAATAGTTTCCGAGGTAATGGGTCTCAAAGTTTGTAGCCATCTTGGATTTCATCCCACCCTTTTTTGATTTTTCTCGAATGTTTCGAAATATATTCAATTTTCTAATTTTATGTAATCAGCAAATTAAAGATCGTAAAATTCCCTAAAATGTTTGCTTTTATTTTTGTTTTAGCTTTTATAGTTTCTGAGATAATAGGTCTCAAAAATTTGCGCCATCTTGGATTTTTATCCCCCTTTTTAGTTTTTTTTTTTTTTTGAATATCTCGGCAACTATTAAAGCTAGAAAAAATAGCAAAAGCATGCATTTGTTGTGAATTTTACGATCATTAATTTGTTGTATTACATGTAATTTGAAAATCAAATAGTTTTCGAGATATTCAAGAAAAACTAAAAAAGGGGATGAAATCCAAGATGGCGGCGCGAGCTCAACCCCCTAGGACCGGGGACTTCTAGTATGTTCATCATAAGCCCCTCGAAAATATTTCTACCAATTTTCAAAGCTGTATTATTATTTTTTTGTTTTGTTTTTCTTCAAACTCTTCATTTATTATACTATCAATTAAGATTTTTTACAAATTCATCCATTTTGAGACCAGTTATCTCTAAAAATATTAAAGCCTGAAGAAAAATCAAAATACCCATTTGTAGGGAATCGCACTCTCCTTAATTTGTTAAATCATATGTACTTTGTATAGTGAATAGTTATTGAGATATTCAAGGAAAACTGAAAAAGGGGAGGAAATCCAAGATGGCGGCAACCTTTGAGACCCATTATCTCCGAAACTTTTAAAGCTGGAAGAAAAATACAAGTATGTATTTGTAGGGAATGTTACGCTCTTTATTTTGTTAAATCGCATGTAATTTCAAAATTGAATAGTTTTCCGAGATATTCCAGAAAAACTAAAATAGGGGGATGAAATCCAACATGGCGGCGCGAACTCACCCCCCAGGACCGGGAACTTTTAGTGTGTTCATCATAAACCCCTCGAGAACATTTTTACCAATTTTCAAAGCTATATGATTTTTTTGTTTTTCTTGAAACCCTTTGTTAACTGGTTTACAATAGGTGAAAATCCTGAATTAAAGAGTTTTTTTACAAATTCATCCATTTCAGACAAGTGTTCTTAGGAACTATTAAAACTAGAAGAAAAATCCAAGCAGGTAATTGTAGGGAATTTTACGCTCTTTAATTTTCTGTATCTTATGTAATTTAAAATTTAATAGCTTTTTTGAGACATTCAATAAAAACTAAGACAGGGGGAAGAATCCAAGATTGTAGCGAGATTTAAGACCAATTATCTCGAAAACTTTTAGAGCTAAAATAAATAAATAAATAAAAAACCCAAGTATTATTAGAAAATTTCATTGTCTTCAATTTGATGTGTTACATATAATTGAAAATTGAATAGTTCTTGAGATATTTTTTAAAACAAGGGAGCAAAAAATCCAAGAGGGCGACAAACTTTGAGACCCATTATCACGGAAACTATAAAACCTAAAAGAAAAACAAAAGCATGAGTTTGTAGGGAATTTTACGCTCTTCAAATTGATTATGATTATATAATGTGAAAATTGAATAGATTTTGAGATAAAAAAAAAAAAAAAACGGGCATGAAATATAAGATGGTGGCAGATTTGATATCCATTATCACTGAAACTATTAAAGCTGGAGCTGTAAAGTATTTATTTGTAGGTAATTTTACGCTCTTTAATTTGTTAAATCAATTCTAATTTTAAAATTGAATAGTTTTCGAGATATCTAGAAAAAAATAAAGAGATATAATGGGGGATGAAATCCAAGATGGCGGCGTGAGCTCTTCTCCCATGATCGGGGTCTTTTACTATGTTCAACAAGAGACTCTCGAGAACATTTGTACCAATTTTCAAAATTATATGATTTTTTTGTTTTTCTTCAAACCTTCGTTTATTGTACTATTAATTGAGATTTTTTACAAATTCATCCGTTTTGAGACTAATTATTTCAAAAACTATTAAAACTTGAATAAGAATCGAAGTACCTATCTGTAGGGAATCTCACGCTCTTTAATTTGTTAAATCACTTGTAATTTGAATATTGAATAGTTTTCAAGATGTTCAAGAAAAACTGAAAAGAGGGGGAAATCCAAGATGGCGGCAACCTTTGGACCCATTATCTCCCAGACTATTAAAGCTGGGAGAAAAATAAAAGTATGTATTTGTAGGGAATTTTATGCTCTTTAATTTGTTAAATAACATGTGCTTTGAAATTTGAATAGTTTTCGAGATATTCAAGGAAAACTAAAAAAGAGGGATGAAATCCAAGATGGCGCCGCAAGCTCACCCCCCAGAACCGGGGACTTTTAATATGTTCAACATAAGCCCCTCACAAACATGTGTATCAATTTTTAAAACTATATTATTTTTTCTTCAAACCCTTCGTTTACTGTACTACTACTTGTGCGACCGAAATCGCATCGTCTTCTCGGAGTCGGAAGGGCCCCGCTTCAATTTATCGCTGCCTGATGCTTTTGAAAATCTGTCTATTGCGTATAGTATAAAGCTTCTTTCTGGTTACTGAATCTATTCAAGGGAAGGTCCGAAAAGGTTTTCGTCGTGAGATAATTTTCGACTGGCAGAGCTTTTCCAGATGCGCGTTTGTCCGCTTGAAATACATTGCCATTATTGTGGAATCAATCCTAGGCAATTTATCCTATTTCCCTTGTACGACACCAATATTCATTATGAAATTAATTAAACGTGAAATAGTAAAAAAAAATCTAGAACTTTACTTCTAAAATATAAGCTAATATAAATGTCTAAAATCAAAACATGCCACAAAAGTCGTGAAACAGAAGTATGCGAAGAAGGGCAACGATGATCTAATCTACTCGGCCAATGAGAGTGCGTTTCGGATTGTATCACCATTTCTGCTATTTCAGTTCATCTTTCGCCTTCAATATTTAAATAAATTTTTATGTAAAATTTCACTTGCATATTTGAAATTAGAATGATTTTTTTTCTATAAATACGAATTGCTTTCACGCGTTTTTAAAAAATGCTGAAGTTCCCCATTGTAGACTTTCTGAAAGTTGTATCAACAGTTAAACTTTTCTTTCTTTTTTTTTTATTTCTTTTGCTAACTAGCGAATGTTTACGAAGCTTGTTATTAGTTTTGTCAGAGAGCAGCTGTTTCATCTCGCCTGGGATTGTGTTCACGAGTTTCAGCTCTTGATAGTAGCAGAAAACAAAACGAAGGAAGCATTAATGGTGTAATAAACTTGCTTCTCTCACGTATTGTTGTAGAGTGGAAATGTCTTCCCTTCGTTCAAATTTCGCGCAAAATTTTATATCTTATTTTTCAACTTTTTAATTTGTTATGCTGAAGTGTTGAATATTACTAAAGTTTTGTCACTGCGTTAAAAACGAGAAAATTAACAATTTTATATTTTAAAAATAGTCGGTGTCATTTTGTTGATTGCGCGGTTAAAACAAGGTATATAAAATGCATTCATTCCCATGTTTGCTGATTTGCGTATTTATTATTGCGAATACTACAAATTATTCAAGAATTTCGTTTGAAAGTGAAATTTTTCATCATACATTTAATCAAACTCATAATCTTGAAATTATTGTTAAATTTTCTTGAAGCTCTGCAGATTACGGAACGCAAATCTTTGCTTTTTTTTCAACCCAACCAAACTTCATAATTTTTGAAGAATTTTTATATTATTTTAATTTTGTAAAAGTAGTACCACAAAGTAGTATGCATAAATCGATTTTATAATCAAATGTCATAATTTATGTCTTTTAGGAGAATTAAATAAAACTTGCTGAATTTTTAAAAATAAGTACTTACTTTAACACTTAAAAAAGTGCTTATTTTAACATAAATTTTCGTTAAAAAGCATGACTTAATCCTTAATTGTATATTCTGTTTAAAAAAATTGTAATCTGCTTGGAAATTGTAGATCACGTGTGAAAAATCACGAAAATAAAGTTAACTCTATTTTTAAATTTAATTATTTAATGAATTATTTTCGAGGAAATTAATGAAAGGAAATTCTTAGTTCTATTTTCAAAGTATATATTGTGGAGAAAGAAGAAGAGGAGAAAAAAAAAGTTCGCCTGTTTTGCATTCGTTCCATCAGGAACGAATGCAAAAATTAAAACCATTTTGTAGACTTTTGGCAATAATATACATTTATAGGTATTATTAAGGTAGTTTTATGCTGCAGCAAAGATTGAGCTGTTAAATACGTTAGCAGTAGTATTAAATGGTTTATTCGATGTAATACAATTCTGTTGAATGTTTTGTCCCCTGTGCTAACTTTAATGAAATTAACAGAATCCGTTATTTAAAACAAACGAATCTGTAATATTCGTTTGTTTTAAATAAATTCTGAATTTGTAATATTCGTTTGGTATATTTCATATTGTTGAATTGTAGATGTAGCATCGTATTGCTGATTTTGTAAATGTATCATCTACGAAAAGAGGATCATACGGTTTGTGCAAAATCCGGTCAGTGAATGAAATTAAATTTTTAATTCACTTCTGTGTTTACGAGCAACTTGCAGTTTGCTTTCACGCGAGGTCGAATTTGGAAGCAAGCGTTTCAGTTTTGACTAACAGCATGCTTTCCGCGGTTACTTACCACCACCCGCTTTGATTTGCGCGCTTAAAGCACTTCAGTGTTTTTTTCCTCATGAAAACTGGGAGGAGAGGGGATGGATGGAGGTTTTTCTCCCCGTCAGAATGACCTCTGGTGAACTTGACGAGGTCATCGTCTAAGCATCGTCCAATTTGAAGGTGAAGTCGAGCGGGGAAAAGGAAATCAAAGTCGTGGTTTTTCCCCAGTCGACCTACAGTCCGCTAAATGACGGGTTTCATTGCGAAGAAGTTGAATTGACGCGCGCTTTGAACTCGGAGCTTAAATCATTTCGGGCAAGATTGCATTTTATCGTCCAACTCGCTGAACCCATTCTCTAAATTGGAGCTAACGAAGTGTGGGAGAAAAAAATAAAGTTAGTCCGATAAAATGGTCGAAGGTCTTCTGCGTTACTTGGGCTTAAATGACTCCGACTTGAAGCAGTCACCGAGTGTAAATCTGCAGTCGGTACAGCCACAGTACTTCATTTTACAGAAGCGATGACTCTGATGTGTGCTTTGGAAATAGTGTCTGTTGGGAACCTTTTTGATCCAAGACTTGTGGCTTATATATTTATCCCAAAAATCGAATTCGGGTTCATAGATTTATTCGTAAAAGTTTTCATTGTGGTTAAAGTTTACGTATTGCCATCCAAGATATACATATGCTATATCATGTATGTCAAATTTTCCCAAAAGATATTTTTTATGCAAAACACTTGTATAGCTAAGCTACATCTGCTCTCAAATTGTTGTATGTGATCAGCTGATAGAACTCGAGTTAGAGATCAAAAACAAAATGCCATATTCCAGCTGGTGGTTCCAGCTGTTACATCAAAATGTCGCATGTGGTGTAGCTGGTTTTTTACATGCGACATTTTGATATAACAGCGACAATATGCGCATGACAGCGGGTGAGGGGGGTAGTCGCCCTTCTACTTTTCCCGAAGAAAATTAGATTATTCTTTTTTAGCCGTCTAAAACTAGGAATCATAAAAAAGAAATAGTGTCCGGGAAAGTTAGCCGATTTTGTAACTCAATTTTTAAATTTTGTTATCTACTTCCGAGTAGGTGAGATATCAGTTAAATTTTTTGCCCCCCCCCCCTCGCTTTTTCCACCCAACCGCCGCCACTTAATATACGTTGTTAATCATTAACTAAATAGGAATCAAGAAGAATTTTCAATTTTGCTTTCGGTCTCTTGATATGTGTGTTGCTGAGAATGAAAGAGAGAAAGAGCTAAATCATTCGTGGTTCTACTAAAACTTTTTCTGTTCTGGAACACTCTTTCGAACGTCACTAATTAAATTGTCACTGCAGCATTAACATTTTCAATGCCTCATTGAAAATATCAATCAATGATTTGAGAAATAATCTTTTCCCAAATACGTTATATTTCGCCTACGTATATATATATATTCAAGTACTCGTATATTTCGCATACTTGTAATTAAAAGTGCAATCTCTAACACGCAAAGTACAACAGATGGACAGAAATAGGAAACTGCGACATCGAGAGAGAACGAAACTTTGATGACCATAAGCTACGTCGATTGTGAGTCACCTTGAACTTTTTAATTTAATTTTTTTCTTGTCTTTTTAAAATCTCAAATTCTTTTAGTGTTTTTCTAGTAGGATATGTATCCATCAACTAACTAGCTTACTCAATTTGTAAGCAGATGTGAGACTAGTATTACTCATCAAGTCATTTCCACAAAGCGTATTCTCTCACCGTATGAGTCAACTCTGGCTAGGGAAGAATAGATACTAACGCGACGCTGTAGTAAATTGTGATTGTTACATGTTGAATTGTTGTTTTCATGAACGTATATTCTATAAATTATCTCAAAATATATGCGTTTTTGTCTCGAATAATAGTCGCTTGTATTCTGGTTTGTTTTCCTTTGTTAGATTAACGTCCCGTTTTGAAATTTCTCTACGGCTGAGTATTCATCTTAATGGATGTCTTACAAATTTGACGCTTTCCTTTGTTCTTATATTATTGCAATATATTCAGCCGTTTTTTAAATCATGCTCATGATACATTTTAAAATTTCAAAAAGTTAAATTTTGCCAGGCTTTTTGTTCATTCTTATGTTTCTAGAAAAAGAAGATTTATAAGTTTTATAAATGAGTTGACGTTTGATAATTAGACGAAATTTACCAAAACTCTACCTGAGAATAATTTTGAATTATATCTGTAACCCTCATTGTTCCTGAAAGTAAAAACAGAGAAAATTAAGTTTACTTTTTATCGGCTTTAAATAATTAGTCAAATCTTTGAATCTCTGTCCAATTAAAGTGCAGTGACAGTTTCACTTCCTTATCTGTTTGTAAGTTTTAAGAATTTAATTCGTTCTCACTTAAAATCGTTTTAACGTATCTACAATTTTCTTATTTGTTGTAAATCGCAAGATACGACTTCTTAAACTGTGGATATCTGCCCGAAATGGAACTTGGGACACAAATCGAAGAATCACATGAAAAAACATGATCGCATTCGTAAAAGCTGCCACCTGAAACTGATATATGCCACATCTTTCATTCCTAATTATCTAAATCTGTCTGGTTAGAATGCAGATTTACTTTTGTTATAATTAGTGCGATCTTAAAAGGATAAATATATTTAAAGGACTACTATAAATATAGACTATTCATTAATTCATAATAAATTTGATTTTATTATGAATTGATGCGTTTGTTAATTACAAGCCATTGAATTTGTTTTGGTAGTTACAAAAATATTTTGTGAATTCAAAAGGGTCACGAGTGGATAAAATTTAAGAAATATTTTTTTAAAAAAATTATAAGGAACATAGTTAATAGCATAAATTAGAGATATGCGGGAGAAATTTGATATTTCTAATATCTTACTTCGAAGCATCTTGTTGTAGGAAATTGCGTGTGTAATTCTGCGAAATGATGCTGTTTTTAAATTGTCTGGACTCGCACTAGGCTTCTGTCTGTAATACGAAAATCGTTTACAAGTATTTCTTTTATTTTATAATGAGTCATAACTGGTCATGAATCGTTTATTACCGCAGTGGTTTCTCCTAAACAATCGCATTAGTGTGACGCATCGTCATGGATACAAGACCACAGGTGTACCTTTTGTATTTTGAAATAATTTTAATTTTTGTTGTTCTAATTTTCTATTTTCTTTGTGTAGGAGGTTTCTTTTATAGTGATAAATTTCTGTACATAAGTTCATAAATTTTACAAGTCATTCTTAGAAAATTTATGAACTTCCAGAGCTGTTCATTTGCTGGCTCGTGCTTTTTTATTGCTTTAAAAAACGAACGTCACGGTGCCTTTCACGAAACTCAGTCAACCTATTAAAACTAGGTTATCATTGTGGTATATTTATCGATATTTCTGATATCTTAATCGACAGAGCTTTATGACAGATGATTAAGTAAAGAAGCAGAACCGCCCCATCGCTTTGATTAACTATAAGGATGGCTTTCGAGATCCAATGTTCTGTCTTGGAGGAAATGGGCTTTTGCCGCTTGGGGCATCCTAAGCAACTAAACCACTAACGTCATCTATTTTTTATAGCAGATGTCTTGATCGCTGCCGTTAGAAATAAATGTTAACTTCCTGTTCGCAAGAAAGAACTGAAAACTCATTAAGCTTGGATACGCTAAACTTCGTTTGTTGTGAAGATCACTCATGCACAAGGAGAGTTCTGGAGATGGTTTCAACAGAGTTCACGTTGAAATAAATTTCATTCTTGATTTTGTTCGCTGGTTTTTATGCATTCGTTTATCTCCCCCCCCCCTCCCTCCAATAGATAGATAAATACACTATTTATTTTTGAATAACACTTCAGATTCAAAATATGTGTTCCTTTGTTCGAATTTTAGGTTTTATAGAGAACAATAAAAGGAAATGTCCAAATTCTTTTGAAGAGTATTGCAACTTTTAAGTAAGTCGTAGCAATTCGTGTTATTGTTCAATATGATATTCCAAATGATTTACAGTTTCATTCTTTTTTGTGAAATTCATAAAATATTGTATAGGTCCATAAAGATATTGTATTCTGGAACACTTCAAAAAAAAAATTTTTTTTTTTCTCTTGGGAAAATGGTGGTAAATTTTTTATCATGTTAAGAATACCTCGAAAATTTCGTTTCATTTTTTAAATTTTTTTTCACGAGAAAGAGATATGGAATTTAATGAAAGAAGTAGCTTTAACGTTTTCTAATGTTTTTGTACGAATTAAGCGCTTTCAAAATTAAGAAAAAAAAATATTATTTAACTATGAATAATTGTCAGGTAGGAAAGACAGGGTTCGTACGCGTCCTTACAAGTCCTTAAAAGTCCTTACTTTTACATTTAGTCCTTAAAAGTCCTTACAAATCCTTATTTTTATGCCCCATTTTAAAAAAGTCCTTACTTTTTTACTCTGCCATTATTAGAAAATTTAAAATTTCTCCGTTTATCGTTTTTCTAATTCCTCCTTTTCGGTCGACGTGGCTCTCGCGGAATGGGGTGGGGACGACACTACTCACATTCTACGGATCCATATCCATCGCATACACTTTGGGAAATAAGGGAGAAGTTACAGATGGCCTTTATTGGTCCATGGTTCCATAGGAATTATTGTCAAAAGTGCTGTTACCATTTTTAGAACAGTATCAAAATGATAAACATTTACTTCCATTTTTTGCCAGTGATGTTTTTATAACTTATTAATGATTGCATTCAACATTTCAAAATTTTGAAACCAGAGAATGAAAGAATTGAGAAACCTGAGACTTTGGGTCACTGAAGTTGAATTTGCATAAACTTGTATAATGATAAAAGTGTATTTAGGATTTGCTGCAGAGCAACTAATAAAAGAAAAGATAAAAAAATAAGGAATTCGCAGACAAGGATGTTTTCACTTTCAGACAGAATAGTCGGAAAAACATCATAATAATGATAAAACATTTCATGCAGAAATGTCCTGTGAATTACGCACTAGTAAGACCTGCGATTTGCATTGATCCACGAGTAATGGCTGGATATCCCGAAAAATCACAGGAAAAAATGAAAAAGGTATTGATTGTATTGTCGCAAAATAAACGTATTTTGGGAAAAGATTGCGACGAAATTTTGTTTCTCTATGCAGATTTTCTGTTAAATATTGTAAAGCCAAATTCATTTGAATTTACTTCTTTCAATCCAAAGAGTGATTCCCTTGATAATTTTTTTACAAACTTATTTTAGCAATAATCATTATGAAAAAGTGTGGAAGATTATCAAAATGGTATTAATACTGTCACATGGACAATGAGGTTTTTCGGTGAACAAGGCCCTGGAAATCGAAAATTTAAAAGATGCTGCATATATTTTCCAGCGTGTAAATCATGAATTTATTAAGCCGTCTGGGGCTATTTATGACTTAAAAATTGCTAAAGAAATGAGGACGGCTGCCACCTCAGCTAGAGCAAAATGCATGCAGTATTTAGAAAGTGAAAGATCCAAAGAAAAGACTGAAACAAAACAACTGAAACGAAAAGCTCTAGAGGAGGAAATAGATTTTTTTAAAACAAAAGAAAATGTTCCTCCAAACGGACATGCACCAAACAAATGAGTTAGCTAATGAGGCTGCAAAGTCAAAGGACTAAATTTATTTATTCAATCGTATGAACTAAGAAAAACAATTTCTAGAAAAGAAATTTAAATAAATACCTTGAATGTAAAAAGTTTGGAATTAAAAGATATTTAATTTGATTACCAGTTTCATGGGTTTTTTTCATCAATTTATTAACTCATATTTTTAGGAGTTTTGTTGTGTTAAATTTGTAATGTATCTTCTATGTTTTATATTATAATTTATCATCTAATAGGTTGAATTTGCAGAAATGAGACATTTTATTTAAAAATGCGTGCGACAATTCGTTGTTTATTCAATTTAGAGGTCCTTATTTTTTTGTTTTTTTAGTCCTTAAAAGTCCTTGATAGTCCTTGCTTTTCATTTAAGGAAATGTGTACGAACCCTGAAAGATTATATTCCTATATTTTGCTTAGGATTATTTCTATTATAAAATAATTGGAATTAATTCCACAGCCGCAAGAAAAGAAATACAGAGAAATTTCATCGAAGTATTTTCCGTAAATTTGCAATAACGAAAGACTATAGGTGCCTCTGTAAGCCAATTCTCGAGACCTCTGAACCTAGTCCTACCAAAGTTATCACAAATATAGCGTCAAAGAGAAAAAAAAAAGTTCATTTTGGTGCGATTTTTTTTTTAATTTTTCAAAAGTATTCGCCACTAATTTCTGACAATAGCATCAGTTTTCTCATATGTATTTTTTTCAGATTCCTGCTATCTCTTCTTAGGAGGTTTTTCATCTAAAAGCATTTGTTTTTCTTTTGGATAGTCAGGAAAATTCCGCTTCTGTGGTTTGTGATTTGTCTTTTCATGTGGAAATGCAATATTTTCTAACGTATTTAAACGGAAGTGAATTCAATTAAGAGGTTGCGAATAGAGGATATATTAATAATTTAAACACCCGGACTACGTTTTATATTTGATATTGTTATCAACATTAATACATTTGATTTTAATGCAATTTTCCGTAAAAGAAGTTAAATTATTCGTTATTTTTCTCACTTTTATAAATTTTTTGGTAACTTGTTTAATTGGAGCTTCATTCGTTTATTACGAATTCCTGGATTTTAATGCTAATATGTCATCTGTTCATCATTTCGGTTAGCATCATAAGTGCTAATCGCAGATAATATGCATGTCATGCAATTCAAATAGAGTGAAGAGTTGGGCTCTTCAGATTCGGAAGCAGTGAATTTGTTTAAAGAGGTTGAAATTCTCGTTGGCGTGTCCCAAAGTTGAATTGATTCTTAATGCAGCTCTTGCAGCACTTGACTTCCGACCTCAAATGGCTCCTACACAAGTACTTACACATTAATGTCATGACAGTGACCCCTGGTGTTTCACATACCAAGAAAACCATAAAAAATTAACCAAGAAAAAAAATGCTATGATGTTGCATGCATAATTGGCTTCTAAATGTTTTTTTTTTTGCATGCAGTCCCCAAATTGAGCACAGAGAGTTCTCAAACAACATGCCCATTGAATGAATCTATTAAAGCTATAAACTATATCAATATCTCTACGATTTATGGTATATAAAAGAGGAAAAGAAAACTTATCGACTTGAGTTTGTTGATTCTGTTTGAAGTTTGGAAAAAAAAAACCGTATCCCACTCTTGTATGCTATATCTTATACACGAAGAGGCTCTGAAACACAAGCGTATTTCGTTGCAAATGTGTGTGTTTTCTTGTATTAGCCTATATTATTCTTAGAAAACGACATGTAAATGTATGAAGCTTATACAATCCAAATTCAGTTCTATGAAATTAAAGTCTTGCATCATTTAATACTTATATAAGCTGCGACGAAATCGAAAGTCTTGTCCCTTTCATTGAAAGTGTCAAGAGAAATGCGCTTAGTAGCTGAAAATTGAAAATCTCCCCGACGAAGAATATTATCCAAAAATAATAGACGAAGTTGAGTTTTTTTATTAATGTTTAAAAGATTCAAGAACAGAACCACCAAATAAAGACTTATAGTTATCGCATTCACAACACTTAGATGAAAAGAGAGGGTGACAATGAAGCTGCAGCTGCAGTCGAGTAAATGTCGCCCTGATTTTATGAATCTGATTTGGCACTTTTTTAATGCTTCATCTTTCCGCGAATGTAGCGATCTTTCTTTTGATTTCCGTCCGATGTTTATGCAGCTGCTTCAATATTTGCTTATTGGGGCCATTGCCTTATGTTTCATATCAAACTCTACAAATGCAAACAATGCGCGCATTTAAAGACGATTCTGATGCTCCTTATTGGTCGCCAAAAACGAACTTTACAAAAGACGTTTGTTTCCAAATGCCCTGCTGTAAAGCAAACTTTTCACTATTGAATGCTTTGAAGTAATTACATTAAGGAGTTTCTTTCATTGTTGCGTAATATTAAAATAAGAAGCATCTTCTATTAGTTTTGTTTTATTTAGATAATGGGTAAATGGATCTTCAATGAATATTATTTTATTTTTTATTAGCTGCTTTGTATGTTTACATAGAATTTTAAAGCAGATGCTGGCATTATATTTATGTTGCATTCATAAGTAAGTGGCTGCTTTAAATCAGCCCATTTCAATATTCTGGTGATGAAAATTCTTGAGTTTCGATTTTCTCTGTTCACTAAAGGGTGAACTTCCACTTCTGAATCTGCCTGCCGCATGTTGTCATATAATATAATACACAATATATTAAATTTCCTTAATGAAAATTTACCGTGATTAAAATTTGAATCTCACTCTTTTGCTTTCTTGCTAGTTTCATAAATCAACTTCTTAAATCTCCTTCTGTCAGAGGTGGAATTTCTTTCATAAGGGGGAAAAAATTGTCGTTTCACAGTTGTGTAGCTTACCGGATGGCACTTATGATGTAACGAAACAGCTGTAGTGGAACTCTGATGAATTTGTGGAATCCCAAAACTAATTATTCATTCCTTCCCCCCCCCTCTTCTAAACAGAAAAAAAAATCATGGAACTAATTTTACAACCCCCTATTTTTACTTAATTTTAGATGCAGATTTTTATGAGCATATGCAGCTGTGGGGGTAAGGATATTGCGGCAGGTTTTATATCGCCATTTGGCTGGAAAATAGCTTTAAAAGTGTAGTCGCAAACTACAAAAGGGTTTATGAAACGGCTCACTTTAAATATTTTTCATTTTGCTTAACCTGGCATTCCGAAAATTAGTTTGTTAAACGTATTCATACGAATCAAATTGAGGTGCAAATACCTCTTCTCCTTTTTCAAAGGTGTACATTTGAAATAAATAAATAAAAGGTTATAATATCATTGACGTAAGCTGACAATCCACATTGCTGACATTACTCTTGTTTGTTTTGAAAAGACCACTCCAGTTATGACTCTATTGTTTCCTGTTTCTTTGCAGTACAGACACAAAAATAATATATTATAACCTTTTGCAAAGCATTGTTAAAAGTTCTGCGTAGTCTGGAATTCTTGTTCAATCTAGAGGTCATGGTTGATGATCCAAAATTTTAAGTACTCTAGTTTGTCTCGTTTCTTGCTATACCTCAAAATCGTTTAGAAATCTAAAAGAATCTTTAGGTCACTCACGTGCATCAACAAATGACATGTATTTAACATGATATATTCATAGCCGATTATTTCCGAGGGTTTTTTTTTTCTTCCTATTTTGTATATAAATGAAATATTTCTTATCTTTTGGTTTTATTATGTTTCATTCTGTATAAGTACTTTCAACTCTTAATAGGCACAAGAGACTGTGCACTTATGGCTATTATCTGTACTTGACTTGAAATCAAGATATGAATATGGGGATTTTGATATTGAAAAAACAAAAATTTAAGGATTATGTATCATATATTTCCGCGAACAATACATTTTTATTTTCTAATATAAAATTCCCCGAGGTAAATACTATTTTCTTATTTTAAATTAAAATTATTATGAAAATCGTCCCCCCCCCCCCCAGATTCTACTTCTCTCAAAATCAAATTCACGTTGGCCAATTCTATGCTTAAAGCGGCGGCTGTAAATATGATTTCTGATTTGGCCTTATAAATTGCCGTGAAAGATGTCATTCAATTTCTGGAGTTTGACGGTTATGTGGCATTTCACTTTCCTTAATTTACATTGTTTATCAAAACTGTTAGCTTTAAAAATCTTATAAACTTTTAGAAAGTCTGTTGCTTTTAGGATAAAAAATTTCTTTTAATTTCGATCGTAAAATAAAGCAGATTTCATTCATAGAACTTTTTTTAAATTTTTTTTGGAGAAGGGGGTGCCAGCTCAGGTGTCGTCCTCATCATCTGACCGCGGTTCAAAATACGAGGTCTGTCCCAAAATAGCCCTTGTGTTGCTTCAAAACAGGATGGTAATATAACTAAACTTACTTAAATATTTTTATTCGAATTTATTAGTGTTGTTTGTCCTATTAAATTAACACTATCTTCTGTTTCAGTTATTATTAATGAGTTTTAAACATGGTCCAGTTATCTAATCTTTTGTGTCATGCAAATTCTGAAAAAGAAACTTCTAACATTAGATGCTATTGTGCTTCCGTATTAGTAGTCTATTGATAGAAATAGGATAGTAAGCGAAGTGTTGCAACCGTCATGCTGTATACACTCGAAAAGATGTTTTTTTGTGCTATTCAGTTTTCCAAAATAGATGAGACGTAAAATATACGTGGTTGGATTTTAAACTACGATTTGATTATTTTTATTATCGTTTATTTGTTTTGGCCTTTTTTTCTGAGTGAATTCTTGAACCCACTCTCGATGCCTTCTACGTGAGCAGAATTTGATTCAAGTTATTTTGATTCTTCGTTCAGTTAGTGAAAAGATTCTTTCTGTATGATATTTTTAAAATGTTTGTTTTGCAGTTGTTTTTAAAATATATGTATAACAATGAAAATTTATCTCGGCTGACTAAAACAGAACTTTTTGGTGTGAAAAGGAAATTTTTTTTTTAGTAGACAAGCTAGTTGTGACACTTTAAATGCTCCTTCATTCATTATTCTGTAGATGAAGTCTGATTCTTCATATGGGCTCGAGCATATTTTATTATGAGTAGATTCCTAGCAAGAACATTTAATGAAAAAAAAAACACTTTTAAAACGGGTTTTCATTTAAAAGTGCGCCAATTTAATGTAAATGAAAAATTACTTTATTGATGCATAACTGAGAAGTAAAGCGCTTAAACATCTCGTCTAGGTGAGATCTGTTCCCCGCCTTTGAGAACTTTTCCCAAGGTTTCTCATTCTTGGTTGAGTCCCAAAAAGAATTTAAAAAAGATTAGACAAATAAGTAGTTCAACGGAATCGCATGTGGGAAGTGTTACAGATTATTTCCGTGTGAAAAGTTGTTAATAATTATCTAGAAACATTCATCTCAAGAATATTATTAGGCTTTTAGTTAAAAAGCGAAATTTCCAACTGCTTCTGATATAGTCTTAAACTTTTGCTTGCTTATTGTGTAGTCGAAGCGAAAAGTTACGTTGACTATTGTAGACAGAATGGATAATTTTGAAAAACATTGAAGATGGGTTTGTATCCTACATTTCTAGGGACTGAAGATTTCTCTTACTTTATATTAAGTGGTACGGTACGAATTCCCTAAGCAAGCTGAAATATGTGGTAAAATTATTCAGGAGAATTTCATTTATTTTGAATTAATGTTTTGGTTTTAAATTTTGTTCCTGCTTAACATATTGACATTTATAGTTGACCTATCCATAGTGATCAGTAGTTGGGGGGGAGGGGAGGAGAGGAGAGCAACTAAATTATGGGTGGAGGAAGTAGACTAATAATTGCATTAAATTTTTCCGTATGTCATTAAGTCTCTGGTTTTCACTAATAAACTAAATAACTGATTATTTGCCAATATTTATTCCTGTCTGAGAATAAGTTCATTCTCCATCGTTTAATAAGCTACTTGACAGCAACTTCTTTTACCTCTATCCTGCAGAACTTTTTAAAATATCCAGTATTTGCCAGTTATAGATTCTGAAATTCATAAAATATAATTTTGGTCATTTATTTAGCCTCGTTTTTAGCATTTTTGTATTTTTTGACTTTACTCGGCGAATGTTTAAGGACCCATGGAATTCAGTTTATGCAGAGAAGCCCGGAGGTCCATTAATCCGCTATGGAATCTTTTGAAGTTAAGGAATTTATTTCTCTGGCCAGGTCTGCAGGGTAAAATCTACATTCTTGCATATTCAAAGTCACGCAAGATTCTTTTCGAAGGCCTGTATATGTTAGTCTGTTCAGTATAACATCCATTTTCTGCTGATCTATGGGATATTGTGCTATATTTAAATTGAATCTTTAAAAAAATAAAAATAAAAAACACCAGCAAGTATTAGGTTAAATATTTTTTATTTTTATTTTTTTCAGTGATTCGAATCTGTTATCAGAGGGGAATGCTTTTCTCGAGTTCTGTTTAGTATCGATGGTCCCCCCCCCCCCATCTTTCAATAAACCGTCTGTTGAGGGAGATTTCCTGAAACCTGATCTACTCGGAGATACTCGTGATGGCTTCTGTCAGTGAAACGCCTCTTCCTCGTCTAACCGACCGTGAGATCAGAATCGATGACTAATCGACCTCAAGAATCGCACTCTCTCTCTCTCTTGATAGGAAAAGAAGATGGCTAGTTCTCATCACTTTTGTTTACAAAACTATTGCCAAATGCCAGATATCTAGAAAAAGGAAGTAAACATAGGGATCCCCTCATAAAGCTTATTTCATTCCTTCATTTCACTAAAAAACTTTTATTAGGGAAATTGTTTTGGTTATAAAAAATGGTTTTGTCGAGTTGATTCTTTTTTCAACGCGTGTACCTGTGTGTGTTCCGAGCACTCAGATGATTTTATCAACTTTATCAGCCTGATGGGAATACTTCGTGATCTCTCCGTGAGATACAAAGATTTTGATGTGTTGTTGACTCTTTTCTGATTTGATGTTTACACTCCTGTTTGGATTTATCAATTTCGGAATATATTTTTACGATTTTTTCTCTCTCGGAACTTTTGTTTTCTATGATTTCAGCACTTTTTAGTCAGTAATTCTCGAGTATCTTTCACAGTGTGTATTGAAATTTTTTTGGAGTTGCGCACACTTGAATAAATAGATCGACTTTTAGAAGCTTACGAAGAGAGGCACTCATAAGCAAGCAGAAATTTTTATTAATTCATTATATTACACTGACAAAAGCGTATTTTTAAAATCTTTATTATTTTTAAAAGGTCATTTTTTTTTTGTAATTCACTACCAGATGGCACAATTCATGTGGAATTAAAATTGAGTAACTGATAATTTTCTGAAAATATTAAAATATTGTATTGTCATCAAAAATGCACAACTGTTCGGAATTTCAGAACTCTAGTACATCAAGAAGTGAGAGAACAATCTATTACAAAGTTCTGTAATTACAAACATGAAACAAGTCAGGTTAAATAAAAGCATGCTTAAGTCTAAAACATGAAGTGTTGCGATTTCAAAAGATTCAGTTCACGAGCATTTCACAACTTCATTTAATTTATGTTATGCATCTCCAAGAGCTCATGTTTTCGCGACTGTCTCTTCTTTTTATTATGTGGCTATATAGAGGTTTCAAAAAATGTCTTAATTAAAATGAAATTACAATCTGGCTTGACTTACAGACAAATGGGTGACAAAAACGACAGCAAGTAGAAGATACTTTGTTGGAAGATTTTGGCAAATGCGACTGTAGATTTTTGGCAGTGCTTGGCGTTTGATAAATCATTCGTTGAAAGATTTTTTATGTAGAAGTAAATGTTTTTGTTTCCACAATGTATCATTTACTTTTCCGTTCTCTCATTAGAATAATTTTCGTTGGAGGAATTTGTAAGATCTACTTGAATAAGAATTATTAGAGTTCGATAAGATATATTTATTAAGTGCAGTCCAGTTTTTTAATTGTAGAAGACTGACTTCGCCACTTTCTTTAAAATTGAGGGTGGGGAGGAGTAGACTTTTAATATTATTTCTGTAAATTGTGCTTTAATAAAGACGAAACGAACTCAAATTTTAATGAAAAACATTTCACTCAAGGGTAGTTTTACTTTGCAGTTTTTTAGTCTTGTTTCAGTAACCCAAGGATTGTGTGTTCTTGAAGTTTTTTTAAAATGGAAATTGGTTTACAGCCAGTTCCATTAAAAAAAAAAACTGTTCGAGTTACAAAGTTCATTAAAAAAATAAATAAAAACATAAAACACTTACTCCACTTCATACTCTTCCTGTAATTCTTTCTAAAATATATATGAAGCAAACTGGTTTATTTATGCGACGTCAACGTCTTAAAATATTTTAACAAGTTATTTTTCAAATTCATCTTTGGTTATTCATATGGAAAGTCAAGGAACGTTTTGACCACAATCTTGGCAAATGACTTCTTCATATTACCTGTTAATATGCAGCTGGTAAATATGGCAGTTACTAGCTTATTATTAAATTATTTGCCGTCTGTGTTATCAAAATTAATAAATAAATGAATGAATGAAAATGAATAAATTCTTTTTGGACGCAACGAGAGGTGAAACAATAAAACTAACAAGTCTAAAGCTACTCAGTTGTGCTTCTCAACAGCTCATCTTCCAGTTTCATGTTCTTTATCAACGCTAATATTTTACTATGAAGATAGCATATTATTTGGTATCTAAGGAAAATTTAAAAGTAAATAAATAAAGTAAAAAGAAATATATTTGCTGAAAATTTTATTACCTGAATTCCTTCTGGTCAATTTATTTTCTTTAGTTATAAAAACATTTTTAAAGGCTACACGTAATTTCATGTATTCTTAAAAATGGACTTAAATTTTACCTGTGTAACTTGCATAAAATGCTGTTTACAACGATTTAAGAAAAAGAAACTGCTTGCAGTGCTATTTTTAAATCATTTATTTGTCCTTCAGTTTGTACCTATTAATTATTTTAGAGAAATCATTTGCGTAATATTTGTTTTATTCCGAAGCATTTGTGTTGTGCATTTCGAGCATAGATTGCCTCAACAATGGCCGGCTTTGAGGATACTTCGGAATATGTTGAAAGGTTACGATTCAAATTCTCCGGAGCTTCTAGCTACATGTTTTTGATGTTAACTTTTCCATGACCTTGCATTCAGTGTATTGGGTCAGAGCATTTCGTTTAAAAGTTGAATTTTTTGAACCAGCAAAATCTCTTTCATCCAAATTGCTACAATGTTGCTAACACTATTTGTTTTCGCAGTATGACATCGGAGAAAAAGTAGTAATTCTTTTTCTCGGCCTTCATGCCTTTTTTTTTTCTTTATCGATTTTTTTAAGGTCAACACTTCATCTTTCCCTTTATTTTTGATGGACTCCTGTTACACTTTTGGAAAGTGCAATCATTTCATTTAGTCGTTTCGGAAGAGCTTTATTGAGGGACCATCTATGTATCAAACTTTTCTTCTCAGATTTTTTTCTTTCTTTCTTTAGAGAGGGCGTTGCTAGAAGTCCGTTAAATCGTGAATTGTGTTACGAACAATATTTAAAGTAGGTTATTATGCTTGGTAATGTAAACTGTTTAATGTTTATACCGTTTTAGGTATACTTACTTAAAAATACTTACGATTGCATACTAGATTGGTGGGGGGAAAAAGCCTTAACCCCTTAAAGATCGCTTTTTTTTTTATGCTATCTTAATAAGATGACCCCTCCTGTTTTGGAAAGGGGCTGTCGTTTTCTACGTAATTTTTGTGCCAAATTATAAAGCTAAATAATGATTAAATTTTAGTTTAAAAGCCTAAAAATGCGATAATTCGATGCACGTTAATATGACGGGCGCGCGAGACTTCAGGGGTTCAGGGTTGAAAGAAATCTCAAAAACATCAATCAAATTCTGTCCGTTAAGTCGAGGGTTTATTGTATATGCAAAAAAAGTGACGTCACCAATTGAATACGGGTACTCAATGCTTGAATAAATTGTAATAAATGAAATTAAAGGAAGGACTGTGGTATTTCATTTATCTCATGTAAATAATTTTGCTTTTAAATTTTGTTTATTATTTAAATAATAAATTTGAACTTTAAAATTTAAATTCTTCTGCATGTCTTGAATATCATAAAACTGTTTATTAACAGACAATATATCTTCCTTTGTAGATCCACGAAGTCAATTTTACGGCCATGCAGTAATTAGACCAGCAATTTATACGGAAGCCAGGGAAAAGAGAGATCTACACTCGGTTAAGGTAATCTTCTCTTCCATGAATGTTTTTTCAGTAACATAGTGTTTCTTTCATTGCTGTTTATGGCAATGTTATCGGAGAGTTATTGTTCTTTAAATAATTACCTATTCTAGTTATTTTCGCCATAGGTGTAACTTAGATGGATTATTATAAGCACAAAGAATACAGAGGTGTAAAAAAACTCAACGCACCAGTCTGGCAGTGTAGTTATATCCTTATAATCACATTGAAAAATGAACGTATATTTTAAGATTAAATTAACATTACCAAAGCTGTCCATTACTTAGATCGTTTGCTTATTGGTGATTTTTCTTTCTGCAATTCAGTATAAATGAAAACCCAAATATAAATAATGATAAAGAAACCATGTACACATTACTATTTGTTCTTTTCTTTTTTTTTTAACCTGATGCATGTGGAAGAAGTGCATTTTATCATGACCACCCCTCTGTTACTTTATGGTATCGCCATTTACTATATTATCTCTAAACAATACTTTCAGTAATATGTGCATTGTCTATTAAGATAGTCTTTCTTACTTGAAATGCGTGGTTTCGGGCATTATCTTGTACAGTAATGAAATTCTGCTTAAAAATTCCTGCGGGAAAACCTTGCACGAGATACCGGGATATGTTTTGACTTGGTGTTACTGTAATAACAAAATATTCAGAACGCTTGCGTAATTTAGAAAATTCATTTCAAATAATTGCTACGTGAACGTCTTAATCTTTTCCCGTATGAAACACATTTGAATTACAATGAGAAAAGTTTCATAATTTAAAGGATTACGGCAGTTGAGTGTCTGCTAGTCAGGCTCGTATATTTTCGGCCCGTATTCAAAACTTTCTTTCTTCAGACAAGTGATAGTAGATTTTCTGCTCTTATGGTATAATAACATTAATGCTGAAGCCTTTTCCTTGTTAACCAGCAGGTATAGTGATCCAGTTGCTATTAAAACTTCCAGAATCGTTTTATATTCGTCGTTCTTTTATTTCGCTTTGCATTTTAGACAAGAAAACTGGTACCTGAAACTTAAGTTGTCTTTAAGCGGTTTTAGAATTTCTTTTTAACGAATATCTCTATAATTGTGGAATTTTTTCTAAGTGTAATTGGAAAATACATTACCTGCTTAGTGACTCTACCTTAAATTATTCAGGTTTCAATGATCCTAAATCCCGTGTAGCAAATCAGTCTTCACATGATTTCGGTCTAGCATTTTAAAAACAACGTTTATTGTGATCTTACTTTCACATAACTAGATATGTGACATGCACAACTCAATCATGCGATAATAGGCGATCACTAAAATACTTTTAAAAGCACAGTTGAGTCATTTCATGTTCACGAGACTTTCGTCAAGTGCGTCATATCGATTTAATTTTGAAATTTAGTGCTCATATTGTAGGAGGGAAAAGGACGTATCGTCACATCACAGCGTCGGGCAGTACACCTGTGTTGGTGTAGGGGGACGGACGGAGAGCACGGTCTCGACAGATCTGAAATAAAAGGTTCATTAGCGATCGTTATTGTTACATGCAGTTAGATACTAAATGGTATGTACAGTTGCGTTTGTCATATGACTGTGACGGCGCGTGAATTCACTCAATTTTCGTTTTTTGCTTCATTTGAATTTTTATTCTTATCAGAAACTTAATTGCAATGTATCTTTTCACCAGATTTGGGATTCATTTAAAATAAAAAGACGGACATTAACCCATTAATGCCGAAGTCTCATTTTTTATCAATAATATTTTGTTATACTAATATTACATGTCCTGAAATCAACTGGAAAAATACTGAAAATAATCGTGCCTGAAAAATTTATGCTTATTGTCCTCCTAAGCCTAGCATCCCTACTTGGGTTATTTTTCATTAATAGCACTTGTCTATCAAAATCTAAAATTATGTGAAATTCCAAAAAGAAAACATTCTTTCAGTTGTATTTACTGATTTATTTCTTAAATGCAAGTAAATTAATTGGTAAATAATTGAACAAACTTGCCCTTTTCTTCTTCACATTGCAAAAATCTACCTTGCGAGTCTTGACATGAAAATAAAAAGGATACATTATAATTTATTGTGCTACCATCAATTAAATATACAGGGTGATTCAAAAAAACGTGGCCAAACTTTAAGGGTACATCAGGCATACGATAAGCATCCAAAAGCACAGAAACATAGGTGCACGAACACCATCTGGAGGCAGTAGATGGTATTTAAAATAATACAGTGCTGACCAAAATTGAAGATTCTTTTTGAAAATTGTGCATTATTTTTTTGAATATCTCCTCGAATTTCCAATCATATAAAAATATATTTTAACTCACAATTTACATTGAAGATTTGCTCACGATTGCATTTAGGGGCTGACCAGAATTTCATAAAGTCAAAAATGGATTTTGGATCACTCCCGCTTCACAGAAATCTGATAATGGTTTGCAATTGTCTTCAAGTCTTGTGTGATATGCGCAATACTTATATGGATTTTCGTAAAAATAGCGCGAATATTCCGGAGGATATAAAGGTTTCTTTAAAAAATCCAAAATTTTTTGTTTATAACTGGCAGAGTTTGCAACCAAATTGTAAGAAACTTATATAATACGTGACAATGTGTTAGAGAATTGAAATTTGAATTATAGATCTTGAACATTAGAGAAAATATGAGCATTTGTAGTAAATAATTTTTTACTGTGCATGTGCGAAACGTAGCTTAATTCTTCTTTCATAACTTCAAAGACAGATATATAGGGGGACTTATATAAAAAGTTCAGTTAAATATCGTTAAGATTTTGAAAGATATCGGCATTTTGGGCAGCGTTGTATTATTTTAAATGCCATCTGCTACCTCCAGCCAGATGGTGATTGCGCACCCATGTTCCTATGTGATTTTGGATGCTTATCGTATGCCTGGCCTACCCTTAAAGTATAGCCATGTTTGTTTGTTTTTAAATCGCTCTGTAAAAGAAACGAACAATACTTAAAACAACTGTTTTGTTAATTTTATGTAGAAAAATAATTCCTGTGAGTTTATGGTGCCGTTATGGACGCTAAGCATTAATGGGTTTAGGAGATATACTGTGTTCCATTCTTTATTTTTATTTAATATATTTAATTTTTCTTCTTTATAGGTCCGTAATGAAGAAAAATTGACTGTAGGATTTGTAGCATTTGAAAAAAATTTTGTACTAGATCTACAAATGAATAAAAATTTATTTCCTAGTCATTATTTTGAAAAACACCATGAAAATGGAAATTCTGTAACGCATTTGCCAATGAAAAATGTAAGTTTTTTTTTATGTTATTGGTAATTTTGGTATTATTTCATTGTTTGTAGTTTTTTTCTGGATAAAAACACTTCCCCCCGAAATGTAATAAAAATTTCATATTTTTAATACTCTTAGATCATTGTATAATTTGTACGTTATAATGTGTACTTTATTACAAAAGAATAGCAGCACCGAAGATTATTTAAACGATGAAGCGTTTTGGTTTTCATCAAAATTGTGTGTTTTATGCTATTTTAGATGAGTGCTCTAAAGTATGATTTAATTTTATGCATTCTGTTCATAGCAATTAAAGCATATTATAATTTACTTGATAATTATATTGATAATTTTTAACTGCTACCATTAGTTGTTTTATCCCTATAATTTTCAGTTAGTATTTTAAAAGAAAATACAAAGAATAGTTGTTTGAATAATTTTTATTAAGAATGAAGTGCTACTGAAAAAATTTTATAGATGTATTTTGGGATACAAGACAAATATTGTAGTTATAAGTATGTATTAATTTGGTGAGGTTTTTCGATGTTTAACTATGAAAGCTTGATTTTTTTTAATGTGATTATAGAATTTACATAACAACTGCTCTTATTTCGTCACTAATGCAATTAAATTCTTTTCTTTCATTTCTGATCGATTTATTTCTCCTAGAAGAATTAAGCCTCCTTTAGATGCTCAGATACATTTGTATTCTGTGCATATAATAGAGGGTTAAATGAAATTCTGTAGGTTTGATATTTCGTTTCAGTCCCTGTTAATTTTATTGTAAATGTAATAATATTATGTGTATTTAAAGGATCCAAGTCATTGTCATTATCAAGGACATGTTCGAGGAATGAACCATTCTTGGGCAGCTATAAGCACGTGTAATGGAATAAGGTAAAATTAAATCAGTCTTGACTTGAATTTGTGATACGGGATTTGAAGCAACAAAGGCTATTATCCCCTTAAATCAGTCTTTAAAATAGTCTTTAATCAACTTTTCTTTTGATAGTCCCGCTGCTAGGATTGTATTTTGCACCCATTTTTTTCTTTAGTCTTCTTTTGGATGAAATTTAATTTATTATTGTTTTATGTGTTAATTTTTTCTTATGAAAAGGAAATATTGAATCATCAAGTATGTTGAGAAAATATTAGCTTTTGTTCTAATTATCAAGTAAACACAACTTTTTTTTACTAAATATAAGTATCATCAAATTTATGCTTCTCTGCGAACAAGAAACAAGCCTATTTTTCTCTTCATGGTACAATTCGAAATTCCAGAGATCCTCTAAAGGTTGTTGTGGCCATTATGTTTGGGAAAATATTTTCCTTTCAAAAATTGTGATGACAGCTAGCGAACTACTGCTAGGATGTCAAACCATTGTTGAAAAACGTAATTGAGCTTGAATGTTAAAATATGCTTAATATAGTATATAATATGGTATCAAGTTATAAACCAACGTTGATAGCTTAAAAGGATTGAAGTTTTGCGTTATATATGTGTGTTCCTTGAAAAATCGGAAATTGTGAGTATGAGCAATAACTGTTCAAGTCGATAATTATCTTTCATCATTATCTTTTCGAGTTTTTCGAAGTTCTGTAATAAAATGTTTCTTTTTATTTTAGCATTGACATGCATGTAGTACTAAATAGTTAAAAATCATCAGTACTGTAAAAGTGCAAATAACTTTTCTAAATTTAAAGAGAGTAAAACTAATGTACCGATTTTCTTAGATGGTAGTGTTTTTCAAAGACCTACCTTTCTTGATACCTAGAACGTCACTTACAGATAACATTTCTTTTGGAGCAAATATCTGCTTGTGTCATAGATGTGTAATGTGTGTGGTATTGTGTGCAACAAAACAATCGTGAAGCAATTAGGATAGGAAACTTCCCCCCTTTTTTAAAAGAACTTTCTCACAATTTAAATTACAACATATCTCTTTTCATATTATATTTAAAAAAGAAATGAAACTGACTTGCTCTTAAATAAATTTATCTTGCTTTTAATAAATTTAAAGATACTGTTTTCCACTAATATTTATATGAGTTGTAAGGCATAATTGTATATCTTAATAAAGTTTGTGCATTTTAATTTTGTACTGAATAAAATGATAAGAAATACATTATTTTCAGTGGTGTTATTTATGATGGGGAGGATCTGCATTATGTACAGCCCGATAGTGAATCAGATGATGGCCATTTTCTCTTTAGAGCTTCCGATTTAAAACCACAAAATCTTACCTGTGGTAAGTTGTACAGTTTTAGTTACAATTTCATTTTTTTTTACACTTCTGTAGCTTACAGTAGTTGCATTAATATCATACTTTTTTACATTTTATATTAATTCAAAATTGGGTTTGAATCATATATTTTGATTGCTGCTTTCTATGTGCATAAAATCCATTCTTTGTGCAAAACTGTGCTTTCTCTTGCTAAATAAAATTGCATTTAAATGTATTTTTAAAGTTACTTGTTCAATTAAGGATTCATCTTTATTTTTGCTTTTAGTTCAACATGCAGTTTGATCCTTTAAACATTATTCTGTTATTATTTTTGTGAAAGCTTACAATTATGCTTTCAAAAGATTGTAATAATACATTATTTATTATAACAGTGCAATCACAAGTGAATGATTAGTAGAAGGAAATAGTGCATTTCCACCTCAAATGCAGATAATTTTTCAAACTTGCTTTAAAAAGAGAAATCAGTTTTATTGCTATAAATGTTATTTATTTAACAGACTTTGTATACTACAAGCAAATTATTTTGAAGTCTAAATGCAAATCATTTTTCCATTGTACAGTTTTTGATGCATCAGGACGTGTTTAAATTTAAGATGTGATTTTTTTTTTCTTTGAAGGAGTCCATGATACTGGAGGTTTGGAAATTCAGTCTCAGGTTTTAGAAGAACTTAAAAGGGTAAATATATATTGAATATATTATATATATCTGTAGATTACCCATAATTCTGTTACTTACACATTGCACATAATATATGGATTCATGTTTGTTCTCTTCTGTTTTTGACGGGGCGAATCTATATAAAAATTGATTTCTTGTAGAATAGGCGTTCTGCAGTTCTCCAGGACCCCTATAAAAGTAACAGGAAGTCTAGATATGTGGAACTAATCATTGTGAATGATAACAAGGAAGTAAGTTTTCTTATATATAGAAAGCTTTAGGCATTTTATATTCATGAAATTTTTAATATATTTGATAACAAGTTTTTATGTTACTTAGGTTCACTAACAAAAATCAAATTACGATAATAAACAATCTGCCTGTCACAACTTTTATTTTATGGATAATAAAAAAAATATTGTGATAATAATTATCTGTTACTGGTGTAATGCTTCTTCTATGCATTACTTCTTAAATTGTAGAAAAGAATTATTAAAAAATTTCATAATAAAATCAAAATGATTTTGTTTTGTATTTTAATTTTGTGTGTCTGATAGCATGTATTGTCCGATTTCATTCTTGGTATTAAAAATAAGTCTGTTTTTCAGAGGTATATTTAGCATGAAATACTTTGGCTGTCTTAGTCAAAAGTTCAGTATGTTTATTTAATAACATTTCCTTAAGAAACAAAACAATTTATTAAGAAATCCAGACTAAAAGTAAATAGTTAAGTTAATCGACTATAAATGTTTTATTATGAATAAATTCCTCCACCAGTCAAGTTTATTTTAAGTTTCAATTTAAGATTTTGGCATGTTCAATTGAATGATAATATATTTGCTATGCTCTTTTGTAAATTGCATGTCTTCTAATTTATTTTATAATGTTTATTTGCTTCGTGTAAGTTACTATGCTTTTAAATAACTTTTTAAATTTTGTCTTTCAGTTTAAAGAATTTAATCAAGATAAAAATGCAGTTTTTCAGAGAAGCAAAGAAATAGCAAATATTGTAAATGGAGTAAGTTTCAAAAGAATGGTTATTGTTATATTTTTACTGCTATTGTTTGTAAACTATGTTTTATACTGCTTTTGATTGATTGTCAGAAAGAGAAATTATTATATTAGAAAAACATCTTTCAGAGATTAAATATGCGAGCTATAATGATTAAATATAATATAAGCCATTTAATTATACTAAATTTGATGTGTGTACACATGTATATAGTATGTGATAAATTATTTTCTATAAGCATAGAATAATTTTTATTTATTCATTTTCTCTGTTCAATGAAATTGTTTTGCTCTCACTGTTATATTCTTGTTAGTTCTTTGGGGAAAAAAAAAAATCCATATTGATTAAGAGCATTTTGCAGAATCCCATGTTTTATTTTTCTTTCATTTTATTCCGTATATTGCCTGTAACTGTAGAGGAATGAGGAACTAACATAAGTTGCTTCCAAACCTGATAGAATTTAATTTAAAAAGACTCCATTTGTCTTTCTTTTCACAATCGAAAATAAATTACAGTGTGTTACGGATAGACATAAATCAAACACAAAGTCTCTTTGTTCTATAAGAATGATGCTTAAAGATATCTGAAGAAAAGACTTCATTTGGATATTATAAAATTGGCATCAGAACTTGGATCAGAATCGAAAATCTCGCACATGTGTATTTCCCAGAAGATCAGATTTTTAAAAGGTGGGCATTTTTGAGTTTATAGGGATTTATTTACACATATTTTTTTTCTCAGAAAATTTGGTGCATTTTAAGCTTAATCCTTTAACCCTCTGAGTGGCGCAAACATCTTTTTCCATTTTTCATGTTCAGTTCAAAAGCACTTAGCTCGTAGTTATATGCATATTTTCTTAAACAACCACGGATAAAGTGTTCTTAATATTTCAAAGATATAATTAAATACAAAAAAGATCGATTCATTTCCTTTAAAAGCCAAGTTTTTTAACCTGATAGCTAAAAGTTCAAAATAATTGGGCACTCAGAGGGTTAAATATGTCTCAAGTAAGAAATTCAAAGTTGTAAAAAGAAACTTTGGATATATTAGAGAAATATAAATGAAAGTACTTGTCTTGAACTTGAAAAATATTACAAAATGTGTACAAATATCTTAACATTAGAAAGACAGCATTTTCCGCATACCTAGAAAGGCTAGGAGCGGTCATTTTGACCACTATCTTTTAATGACCAAAAACAACACTATTTTCAAGATTTGTTTGCTAAAACAAGTTTCTTAATACATTTTGTTATTAAATTTTACATTTTCTTCACATTAATTTTCTGTTCATCACTTTTCTTTGTTTTATAATATTTTTTTTTTTTGAGAAAATACAATATATATATGTAATCAATTATTAATAAAATGCAATGAATGCAAAATAAAGCACATTATACATAGGAAATCTCTTCCAGCTACAAAAAATATTTTATATCTATATCTCATATAACTTTAAAATTACAGTACAGCCTCGAAAATCTGGACTGCTCAGGGGTTTGGAAGGTCCAGATTTTGTAAATTTCCGGATTTTAGATGTTTTACTTAAACCAATAGAGATGTCAAAGTTCTGATGTCACAGTGTAGGTAAGTTATGTCACAATTAAGCGCGCATATGCAGACATCTTCAGAACAGACCCAGGAGTCGCAAGGCAACGGTAAATGGTTGCCCTGGTAACGCCTCTGACGTTTGTGCATGCGCAACCAATCGAGATGTATGCTGATCTACATGTTGACGTCAATTCCAACAACTTCATATAAAAACATGTTTTAAACATTAAAAACATGAAGTCACATTAAAAATGATACAAAGACAAATAGTAGTTTAAAATGAAGAGAATGACTGGAATTTCCGCATCTTGCCTCAAGCGTTCTAGCTTAAAATTTATTTAGCTAATTTTTTTTTCCGAGGTCGGACTGTATAAATATTACAAATTTATTTACTTACATTACTGTTTCTTACAGTTTCTACAAGCACTCAGCTTTATCATTTTGCTTGTACAAGAGCCGCAAACTGTCGTTTTGGAATCGCAACAAATGTTCTTAGTTTTATTATGACATCTATTGATTTGGCATTGCTTGCGCTTCCTGCTTGAGGCAGTGGGTCCATCATCTGAACCTGGAGTGAAATCGGAAAGTGTAATCATCTTAGAGGAAACATAACTGTTTTGCAGCTCATCAGCGAAATTCAAAATATAATCACAATGTTTGATTTTTGTACCAACAACTTCCTTGTAAATTACCCGAGCTTTGATAGTTGCTAAATCGAGGGTATTGGGAGAAAAAAAAACTTGTACTGTCCATCATCAGGAAGCAGATTTATGTGAATACTTTTTTGCCATCTGATCAAGTACATCAACACTGTATTTAGTCGAGTTATAAAATTTAATTACCTCAGGAGTCTTCTTTTCATTACATTCGAGTTTAGGATGAAGAGTGCTTAGCAGTAGAACATTTTTGTTTTTTTTTCTTTGGTATTCCATCAGAGTAATATTATCGTTCTTGAGAAACTTTGCTTGAATACAATTCAAGCACTTTTTGCGTTTTGTGAATTGATGTTTATAGATGAATTTTCAAATTCAGAGGAAAAATCTTTTTCTGTAAAACATTCGTCTGATGAAGTTGGTTCACTTTCATTGCCAGGAATATATGCATCTTGAGATAAAATAGATTTTTCATCAGAAGAATCGGTTTCGGATAAATTATGCGACATTTGTAAAATTTCTTTTTCCAATAGCATTCTTCTACAAATGGTTCTTCATGACATCGTGAGAGAAAATATATGTCCAAACGGGCAAAGAACATCCAAAGAAATAAATATCTGCCATTTCAATTAAGCAGAAGCTTCGGATGCAAAAAGAATTGCTGAGAATTGCAATTTTCACCCCCCCCCTCTCTCATTTATATTCCTTCTCATCAAATCATCGTTGCAAAACAAAACATTAAAAGAGTAGAAAAAAATAGAATAAAATAACATCATAGAATGTGATGTTTGTTTAGCGGTCAAAATGACTGCAGTCAGTCTTTCTAGGTATAAACATTTATAGTGTGGATTATAACGAGCGAAAGGAAATAATTTTTGTTTTGCGTGTTCTTTATGAATAATTGGGAAAAGTCAATGAACGAATAAGAAATCAAAGGAAAAAGAAAAGGGAAATGTGAGCGTTTGAAATTCATTTGCGGTTAAAGTGACCGTGTTAGTGTTAATCCATTGAAAAAAACCACACACATACGAATATTGCAAAAAAATTATTTATATTAAAGGGTTCGTACGCTCCTTGAAAACTCCTTAACAACTCCTTGAAAACGATTTTCATTTTCAAGCACTATGGGAACTCCTTGAATTTGGGTTTTACTCCTTTATAAACTCCTTGATTTTCATTTTTTAACATTTCTTTTATTAAATGTGTACTACGTTTCACCGATAAAAAGGATTCTAAATCACTGCCGTATCAATTACCAAGTATTTTGCGTTGCTCTTTCCATGATTTGATGTTCATCTCCTAGCAGTATCCAAATTTTAATAATTTGTTTTAAGTGCCAATCAGTAATAACCAAAACAATAGAATGGTGCAAATTTAGAATGTTATTTCTCTTGGATTATTTCGAAAAATTAACTGTATTTCTTTAAATTGTAACATATGGTTTGTTGTAAAGGACATATATTGTGATAGTGGAGTTAAAGGAAAATAGGTAGTATTAATCAATTTTAACTAAATTAGTTTTAATAATCAAAAAATTTTGTTAATTTTATAATCCATGTCTCTCTTTGCACCTCTATATTTTAAATACTGGATCACTGTGAACTACATAAGGTGCACAGTGAGGCATGGAAATTATTTAAGAATTTAATTTCTAAAAAAAAATTAATGGAAATAGTTTTTTATTTGAAACATGGTAAATTATGGTATGTAATGAACTTTTGGGGTAGTTGTATAATTTTATAAAAAATTGTGTGTCAGCGGCACCACTCTACTTTCATATAAATAGATTTAACATGGCATTCTGAGATAAATCAGCTTAGTAAAAACTTATAAAAGAAATAAATATAACTGCATTTATTTCAGTTATTAGCAATGTTTTAAATACTCTAATATAATTTTTCTGTACTTTAAAAAGGGAACCCTTTTTCATGTGTAGATATTGACTCCTTGAAAATTTTGAAAATACTCCTTGAAAACTCCTTAAATACTCTTGATTTTTAATTTAAAAAATCAGTAAGAATCCTGTATTACTTCTTTGCCCATAGACAGTATTACACATATAGGCACGTTGCAGCAGGAACTGAATCTTTTCTTTATGTAATTGTTCTTGTTAATTATGAAAGAAATTGCTTTCATTTATTTTAATTTGAACACCAATACGGACTGATAATTTTGACTTGCAATTGCAAACTTTATGCTGTCTTTTCTCTCTCTTTCAGTTTTTTTGGCAGAACAACTGCATCTGGGTTTGCAAAATAAGATTTAAAATAAACACTTGCATTTTCAGCATACAAATTATGCAAATATTCAGTACTAAAAACAATGTAAAGATAGCTAAGTAATAGAGTGAACTTGTGTCTTTCAAAGTTTCTGGAGTGTTGTTACTCCGACAATAGCTGTTACCCCAGTTTTGGGTGATATGAATATGCCCCATATTTGTTTAAAATTTTCCAAAATTTAGATTCTGAATTTGCGCAGTCTATACTGATTTCTCCAATGCTACTTCCTGAATGATTGAGGGTATATATACCTTTGAACATTTTCAACAGGTATGCACAGAGTTGATTCAGCAGAATGTTTACATTGGAAAACAATTTTTTACCACCATCTTCTCTAAAACATTTAACATCACTAGTAATTGTATTTGCAGATAAGACTTTCACTGTGAAGTTTTAATGAATATTGCTTTTAGCCTCTTGCTATTTCACACAAATGCATTCGGAGTGATAGAAGCATTGTAGTAATTCATTGGCTGGGTGTACTGCCCCACACCCAAAATGTTAATCTTTTAAAGCATAAATTAAGCAGGAAAGGTATTCCATCATCCAAAAGAAAAAACACCCTTGCATGCAAATTAGGCATTCTTTGAATAAAAAGACTAAATTAAACTTATTATTATTACATTTTATGTACTTTTAAATTATAAATTATTTGCTTGTGCATGAGATGCATGTATGAAAATTTTGCCACAGTAAATCTATTAATGTATATACCAACTAAATAAGTGTATCATCAGTGCACTAGCCTTGCACTCGGCTCAATTCTTGAGTTGGGGGGTGGTTGTTGAGCCCTAGGGAATTTGTGTTTAATACAGCTGGTGAGGGTTGAATCTGATTGTGGCCTATCTCTGCGTCAGTGTGGTTTGGTAGCTGGAAGAAGGCTGGAAGAACTGGAAGCAAGGCAGAGGTTCCAACAGTTGCTTAACTAGGGTAGGGTAGGGCAGGTGCCCTGAATGCAATCACAAGGGAACTAACTAACTATTCATCAAAATTAAGGAATCAGTTGGTTCCATTTAAAAGAAAAGTAAGTTTTTTTAAAAAACTCTTATTCCCATGAATCTTAAAAATTGAAATAGTTTCAACAAAGTGTGGGAAATTCTTAAGAATGCAATCTTTTTTACAACCCAGAAGCCTCATGCTGTGACATAGTAACAAATAATATTTATGTTTCAGAGACTTGCTGACCAAAACCCTCATTGTGAAATTAAAAGCTTGTTTAGAGTTCCCACCCTATCGAGGCACAAATTTGTGTCTCGGTGGGGTGGGAGATAGAGAAAGATAGTTAGGAATCGATTGGGATATTGGTTTCTTCGGAAGGTGGTAATAAATTGTTAGCAAAAATGTGCCATTCCTATTATCAGTTAGCAAAGAGTGTCAGTGAAGAAAGCAAAAAATTCTTATATTTTTTGGTGTAGTGTAAGAAAACTCCAGAAACTTTGAAAGGCGCAAGTTCATTCTATTACTTAGCGATCTTTACACTGTTTTTAGTACTGAATATTTAATAATTTGTATACTGAAAATAGGATAGTGTTTATTATAAATTTTATTTCGAAAACTCGGATGTAGTTGTTCTGCCAAAAAAAAAAAAAAAAAAACTGGAAGAGAGAGAAGATCGCATAAAGTTTGCAATTGCAAGTAAAAATTATTAGTCCGTATTGGATTAAAACCAAGATAAACGAAAGCGATTTCTATAATAATTAATGAGAACAATTGCATAAAGAAAAGAAAAGAGTTTTATATATTATTTATTAAGTTTATTTGCACTTTTATTCTTTTCACTCCCCAGTATATAAAGTTTCCAAAAAGAAAATGAGGATCACATTTCAAAGGAAAGGGGGGGGGCAGTTTTGGAATTTGCTCTGGGTGCCATTTTATGTAGGTATGCCACTGGGTTCCAATTCATGTGGTTGCTGTTCCCAGATGTTTCTTATGAGTTCCACCTCAGATCGTCACCGATAGCACATTAGAATAGCTTATGTAATTCAAACCAAACTATTATTGTAAATCAAGCCAGATCACCTGTACAAAAGAAATATATATAAAACATATTTATGTATAACAAACATATAAATAAATCCCTTCTAAGCAAATAAAGTAAGTATTAAAAGTCTTCGCCTTAATAACTCCTGATCTAATCTGAATAAAACTAATTTCATTTTGATACAGCACCTTAAGAACCTTCTTGAGGCAATGGAATTCACCCTTGAAATAAGAAAATTTGAAGTTTCATAACTTGGTCATTTTTAATCTCGGAAGAGTGTTTTTTGTTTTGTTTAAAATATTGGTTTATCAAGAATATTTTAATAAATACAACTAATAGGACTGGGAGGGGGGGGGGGGAAAACTTAAAAAAAATTATACTGTTTGAGTCACTAAATATATTATTGCAAAAATTACAAAATCTAAGATTCTTTCCTAATTTAAAATATTTTTCCAGTTGGAAGTAGCTAGTTTCTAGTTTTAGCTATTGGCTCATGATTTCAGTGGACACCTTGCATAGTTGTACCTAACAAAGTTGTATATGCCTGTGTCTAGTATGATGACTACAGATTTATCATGGCCTGATTGGTAATTTTGCATCCTAAATCGATTTATTGGTGTTTAAAAATTGGTCTTTTTGTCTATTCAGACTGAAAACAATTTTACTGGGCTTTCAAATTATGTCAATATTTGGCAAATCCCATTTCTTTTGGTGAAAGGATCACTGACAATTCCAAATGATGATTTAACTTAATTTAGAACACTGTGGCAAGATTTTGTTTGATCTGTTTTCAATATTTATTTGTTTTCTTATCGATTAAAATTCTAGGTGAAAAAGGATAGTAGAAAAATATCTCGATTTTCTCCCACCTCCTTCCATAGGAAAGCTAAAAAACGAAACGAAATCCTCTGTGACATTCTAACGGAGGAAAGATTAACATAAAATCTATAGAGGAAAGTTACCTACGAAAGTTATTTATGAATTTTGACATTGAAAGTAGGTTTCTTTTCATACATGTGGACTTTTGGATGTCTCGCTTCAGTCATGTGTGATAAGAGATTAATTTTGTGAAAATGTCGCATAAAATCATATTGAATTATATGACAAATATTTGTATTAAACATTCTGAATTAAAGCGAAAAAATTGTGTAATTTCTATTTTTTTCCTGCAATCTTAATTTCACATTGTGTTTGTCATTTTATTACTTTTCTTGCAATAATCTAGATCATGTATGTATCATGAAAATGTTACTTTGTATCTAATGCACTAATTATTTCATTTTTAGTTGTATTCTCCCCTGAATATCTTCATTGCACTTGTGGGTGTTATTGTATGGTCTGATCATGATGAAATTAAGTTATCCCCTGATGGAGATGCTACTCTGACAAATTTCTTGCATTACAGAAGAGAACGCTTGGCACAAGAACATCCAAATGATAATGCCCAACTAATAACGTAAGCAGTTATTACCAATATGATATTTCTTCAATGACTGATATTTATACAATAATTAGAACAAGGCTAAGTGTAAAAAAAATAGTTCATTCTGTTTTGAGTAACTATAAGAATTAAATCTTAGTTTAAAGCAGATTTAAAAAAATTTATGCTGGAGCATTTTAAAATAATTTTTTTAAGGTTTTTGCTTATTGTCACAAATTTACATACTCTGTGATTTTATTCGAAACAGATAAGTTCTTTTTCATTCTCAGCTTGTGAATGATGTTAAATTACTAGATTCATTTTCAGGTCCTTCTTTTATCACTATTAAATTAAACATATTAATATTTGTATATGGCTTTACTGGAAGTTTCATATATCTTGTTCTTTATTGCATAATTATTTAAATAAAACATTTTGTTACTGGGAAGAAAAGACACCATCAAAAATAAGTTGTTGACGTTTTTATAAAATTTTATTTCTTTAGAGAAATTATGAACTAACATGTTAAAAAGATTCAAAACTTTCAATAGATTTAATATATGGAAACTTATCAATTTGTTTTTTATATAATTGAATATATTCAGAGTAGCCATAGAACATTTATAAGGAAACAAAGCATGAACTGCATATTTAGCAGCATATTTTTTAATTTTAAAATCGAAATTCTACTGCATTACTGGTTTTTAGAAACACTTGTGTATGTTATTGAACTTGAATAATTTTCTTTAACATATTTTTAGAGGTTTATATTTTTTGTGTTTATGCAATTAAACTCTGAAAGTGAATAATTTTTTTGTGAATTTAGAGCTATGACATTTGATGGTGGCGTTGTTGGAAAAGCTCTGAAGGGTCCAATATGCACTTATGAGTATTCTGGAGGTGTTAATATGGTAAAGTAGCTTCTTGTAACTATACAAATATTCTTCAAACTTATTTCTGTATTTATTTTCTTTTTAATCAAAAGAAATCATCCTTTTTACAAATGAGGTCAGATTTTTATGAGATATATGCCACTTCACTAGGTTCTTTCCCCCCCCCCTCTTACTTTGCTTCTTTACTATATCAATTTTTAGAGGTGTTTTTAAAATGAAAAGAAAGTTTTTCCTATCTGCTTATGAAGAAATAAGGTAAATTCTGAGTTGAAGATGCTAAGTTTATAATATAGGAATAAATTTCTAATTAATGTTATTTTTTTACTCAAAATGTAACTTAATATAATAGATTTTTAGAAAGATTTTAAATTGCAAAGCAAGTTATGTAGATTGCAGTGTATTTGCTAATAGTATACAATTATTTCATTTTGTGAAATGTTTTTGTGTAATCTTATAAAAGCATGGGAAAACTTGCTTATGTAATATCTATGAAATAAGCATGCTGAATAAAAATGTTTTAAATAATTTGCAAACAAAGGCAAATTCTTATTTTTTCGTCTTGAAATATTCTTAATTAGTGTTCTATAGTTAAATTTTTCTGTAGATTTAGCTTTTGTTGATTATGTATGGTGTCTATTTAAAATCCTTATAATAATCTTCACTTTAAACTTATAAATTATCATAAATGGAATAGAGTTGAAAACAATTTGCATTCATGAAGAAAATTTTAGATTTTAATAAAATTTCTATAAACATCATGAATAAATGTGTTACTTTTATTAACTTGAACTTTTCATGTATGTGAAGCAAACTTCATATTTTAACTGTATTATTTAATTGCAAAATTCCCTTCCTAGGATCATAGTCATGTTGTTGGATTAGTTGCCAACACAGTTGCTCATGAATTAGGTCACAATTTTGGAATGGAGCATGATACTGATGAATGTCAGTGCCCTGATGAAAAATGCATTATGGCTCCATCGTCAAGGTAAAAAATATTTAGAATTGAAAATATTATTGCATTGTATTGGAAAAAGCAATAGATTTTGTACTTGTATAATTTTATTCCATTTAGCTGATTTTTAAATGTTTTTAAAGAATATTAATCTGGAATGTTATTGAATATTTTTTATGTGCATTTACCTTAATGTGTGTACAATTTAATATTTTCGGAAATTTTATTCTCATTTGAGATTGAAATCATTAAAATTAAAAAGTTAATTTTATTAATTACTACAGTTGTGTCAATTCCCATTAGTTTAAGTAGTTAGTAGGTAGGGGAAACACCGTTGGGTTTATGCTTTGTACGGGGTGTTTAGATACCACCAGCTAACTGAGTAGAATGAGAATCCTTGTTGTAAGTACCTAGCAGTTGTCCAAAGAACCATACTTCTAGCTAGGATGCATAGTTTTTGAGAAAAATACAAAAGAGAATGAATAGCATCATATCTGATGTAAAACCAGTGAGCTACATTGAGGCTCACAAAACTGCAAAACAGACAAGAACTAAAGAATTTAAAAATAAAAAATGTATTTCGTAGGCTTGCGAAAGGGGAACTGTTTAAAAGGAGATGAATCATGAGCATGTGTCTGTTACGCAAATGAACAGCAGTTATTCGGGTTGCTTTAAAAAGCTTGAATCTATTAGCGGTTTTTGCATAATAATGTATTCTGTTTATGAGTATTGGTATATGCATTTGATCTTTGGTCTTTGTAATACTGATGCATCAGAAACTGCTAGAAAATATACCTGTCAATATCCATCACTCCGTCATCTCAATGCCAATGTCATCTGCGGATTGGCTAATAGACTGAGAAATACTGGAAGCATCCTCCCAACAGATCATTGTCACAATGGTGGTGGAAGAATCCCTGCAGGCTTCTACCAACACTGGAAAATGCAGTACTGTGACAGGTTGAAGCAAATCCAGAGTCGAGTACACATGCACTAACCAGACAGTTGAATGGGAGTTACAGTACAGTGCAAAGGATATTACTGGAAGAGCACTATGCCCATTTCGCGATGGGACCATGCAAGGGTTGCTTCCAGATGGCTATCAACAATGAATCCACCTTTGCAAATGGCTATTGCAATGACATGAAGCTGACAATTCTTTCATTACACTTATCTTGTGGATGAACAGAACATGTTTCATGCGTGATGGCGTCTTCAACAATCACAACCATTTGTGATCAGCATAAAATCGTCATTCAGTCCACCTGCAAACACATCAAGTCTCCTGGTTTGTAAATGTATGGGCTGGAATACTTGCTAATCACATTGTTGTGCCTGCCATCTTATGCTACCTCATTGGCTCAGGGGACATTTATACTTTGTATTTCTCTGTCATGTACTAACTGATTTCCTGGATGACATGTCCTTATCGGCAATACATGGCTTAATGTTCCAGCATGATGGGGCACTGGCACATTACAGCTCTTCTGTACATCATTGGTAGGATATGGAATATCCTAGTCACTGGATTAGAAATGGAGTGCAATTGTGTGACCACCATGATCACCAGATCCAACTTCTTTGGACTTTTTCCTATGGAGACATCTAAAGGGTTTTGTATATAGAACCCCACTTACTTCAAAAGTGACTTAGTTACATGACTGCGTGCTACCTTCACTTTTGTGGACACTACCATATTGGATCATGTGCAGTTAACCATTGCATTGCATACCTCAAAATAGGAGGTGGGTATTTTGAGCAGCTACTTCTGTAAATACCATGTCATATGTAAGTACTGCTGTTCCTGTTTATATTATAGCTTATTTTTCTTGCACCGAATGTGAAATCTTACTTTTGCATTTTTCTTAAAAACTGTGTTATAGAGGTATGGTTCTTTGTACAGTGTTAATGTACTTATAGCAAGGATTCTTGTATACAGTTTGTCTGGTGGTATCCAAACATCCTGTATAAATAACAGAAGGTGGCACTGTTCTGTAATTGTTTTGGAAATTCTGTTAATTTCACCATGGATATAATATATGCTAATAACATCTTATTTTATTTATTTGCTTTCATTAGTTCTACAAGTCCCCGGCATTGGTCCTCCTGTTCATTAGAGTACTTAGATTTAGCTTATTCTCAGGGTATGGATTACTGCTTAAAGAATCGTCCAACTGCTATTATTGGTCCAGTTTGTGGAAATGGTTTTCTTGAGGAAGGTGAAGAATGTGATTGTGGGTTAAAAGAAGTAAGATATTTTATGACATACATTTGAATTTAAACAAATCTATGAAATCCTCATGATTATAAAATAATTTTTTTAATTATTCACATGTCATTGAAATACGAAAAATTTCGTCTTTAGTTTTCAGTCACTTTGAGACTTGTTGGGACTCGTATGTCCCAGTCAAAGATGCCAGATGAAATCGACAAAATTTCTTTAACTTTATTAAATTAATTCAATTAATTAAATGGATTAAATTTAATATTGATTAAATTTAAAAGTATTAGAGATGTAGCTTGTTGCATCTTTTATATATTAAAAAATACATCTTGAAAGGGTTAAAGGAGATCAACTAAATTGAAAACTAAAAAGCAACATTGTCTTAAAGTTTTTGTGCAGAATTTCAAATAACAAATGGATTTAATATGAAGCAGCAGTATAAAAATTTTAAATAATTATGATATTTTAATAAAATATTTGTTACTTATTTCATATATGTTTATATGTATTTTAAAATGATGAATAGGTTCTGATTTTTAATTTGGTTTAATAGAAATTAATAATCAAAAGTTAGCAACCCTATCAGTACTAGATTGCAAATAAATATATTTTAAAAATATTTTCTTAAAAACTTTGCAATCTGTATGTTAATGCTCATATATATATATATTTTTTTACAGTTCTGTGATAATAAGTGTTGTAATGCAACTTCATGTCAGTTATATGAAAATGCAACGTGTGCAACAGGTGCATGCTGCGATATTGATACTTGCCAGGTATTTGTCAAACT
Organism: Araneus ventricosus; assembly: GCA_013235015.1. Lineage (NCBI taxonomy): Eukaryota > Metazoa > Arthropoda > Arachnida > Araneae > Araneidae > Araneus > Araneus ventricosus. The sequence continues at coordinate 1,444,892 of BGPR01000056.1, forward strand.
CTATTATAAATGTGAATGTGTTATTTAATTGAAAGTTGCAGTTTCCGAGAGCTGCTTTTTTTTTTCAAAAATAAGATATATTAAAATTTATGATATTGGTTTTTCATTTCTTTTATTTTTTTACAATGATATTATACTGACACCAGTGCAGTTGAGAGTTACATATTGATGTTTCTGTAGGTTAAGAAAGTTGCAACTCTTTGTAGAGAATCAGTTTCTGAATGTGATCTACCAGAATATTGTGACGGCGCTTCTGAATTTTGTCCAAGTGACACTTTTCTTCAGAATGGGGAAGAATGTGGTAATGGAAAGGTACTCATATTTTTATTTCCTTTTGGGCTGCTTTCATTAATTTGTTTAATACATAGAATATGCCATGAAAAGTAAGTTATGTAACCTGTGCAACTGTGATTAAATTCTTTTAGGCATTCTGCTTTGATGCACAGTGTCGGTCACATGCTGATCAGTGTAAGCTTCTGTGGGGGCAAACTGGAAAGATGTCAGACTTAAGATGCTTTGAACAAAACTATAAAGGAAATGTGAATGGAAATTGTGGGTACAATAGAATCAACCAAACATATAAAGCTTGTCGAAAAGAGTATGTATTTTGAAAAACTTGATATTTGTAATTCATATATGATTTCAAATGTTATATGTTTAATTTAAGATTTGTTTTTCAGTTTTAATGAAACATGTTCTTTTTGTGTTCTGTTTATAAAATTATATTTTGACTTAAATTACTGAAACTAATCTGATCTGCATTTAAAAAATACTGGTTTTGTTTATTTGCAAAATTTAAATAATGTTTAAAATTGCTTTTCTATTGAGCTTACAGATTCATATGTTCTATCAAAAAGTATTTATTTGATAAATTTATATAGATTGAAGGCATCATTTCTTGCTGACCCATTTTTAATTATTGGTGTAAATTTCAGGCACTGGCAGCTCATGACAGGGCCCAGAGGGGAGGGGGGTGCCAGTCTGGGATAAGGAGAAATATATTTTTTCTTCTTATTTTCAAGAGCATTTAAATTATTTACATGGCAAATGGGGCACGATATGAGTTGAACTATGTTTTTGCATTTATTTTCTCTGAATATATAACATGTTCTTATTATATTAATTGAAATTACAATATTTGGCTAGAAGTCAGATTATATGATCAGATCATAATAATATATGATGAAACTGGACAATGGAGGAAAAGCTTATATCTGCTGATTAAACACCATAGTCATAATTTGCAAAGGGAGGGGGAGGGCAGAGGAAGACCAGATTTCAAATCGCAACATGTAATGATACCACTCTACCTATTCATTGCTCAGTCAAAAGTCGGATGCCATTGCCATATGATTGTTGGGAGCAAGGTTACTTGAGAGTATAAGGTTAGGCTCAAACAGAGAGTGGATGCGTTGATGACGTCGCATTGGGAGCGCACCGCTTAGTCCCAATGATTTGTAATGGAATCAATATCATGTTTGAGAGCTCTTTTAGCAACCAAGAAACTTTTTTTAAAGCCTGACTTTTTGTGGAAACATTGTTTAAGAGTTGCACATTACAAAAGATTCAAAATTTGGAGTGTTAAATCGAAAATTTTAATAACACTTAGTGATCTTTCCGATATGTCTCTATGCAAGAAATACAATAGAAGGACATAGTAGCATCTATGGCCCTTAATCTTTAATTGTGAAAGACAACTTTAGCTGAGACAGTGGATGATTTTTAAGAAACTGAAGAGATAAGAATAATTTTACTTGCAATTATGAAATACATATTCATTAAAATAATAGTGCTTCACTTTTACTTCATATAATAAAAAACGAAATCAAATATCGTAGTCAAATTTCATAAAACTAATTTGTAATTTTGAATAAATATGAACAAAAATAACTTTTTATTTTTTGCATAATTGCTTTCATAACACAATTCGTTATTGAATTATACACATATATATATCACATTTTCACACACAGAATAATAAGTATATATTATATAAAACCTCTTGAGCAATGTAATAATCAATATTTGCTGTATTAGTAATAAACGGTTGCCTAATTTCTAACTCTGTGTTTTAGACAGAATAAATAATAACAAAACATTATGTTAAATAATAATAAAAACTTATATCGAATACCTGTGATTATAATATTTCCGTTTTGATGGCGATCACTTAAATAGTTTCCAAAGCTCGTTTTTGTACAATACGAGAAATCAGTCTATAGAACATTTTAGAAGATAATATTCCGCTCTAGTTTAGAATGTTATTCTGTAACAGATCAACTTTTTGATCCACATTTTATTTGATAACAAAAATAATATTGGAGCAGCTTTTGATTCCAGAACTATTATTAATTACAAGGAAACCAGCAATTCATCAAATCGCGATGAAAATCGCTCTCGCTGAAGTGTTAAGAGAAAATTCAAAAATTTGCATCATTAAAGATATCTTTTCTTTTGCATCTATAAATCCAAATTTTCCGCACATCAGGATCTTTCGGAAATGAATGAAAAGAAATGTTTTTGCCTTTCGAATTTCTCTAGTGCATCGAACATCTGACAACCAGACATTGCATTAGCTTTAAAACATTATCGTTATCACATTTGCTCTGAAAATAGCCGTTTTTCAAATTTATCTTGCACACCAGAGAACGATTTAGCTTATGAATTCAAAAACCTTTCATTAGCAATGCAATCCAGCGACCTTTTCAGCTCCGAATCACATGAGCAGTATTTATAATAAAACTAAATTTACCGCCTTTTAGTTTGGAATGTGACGAGAGAAAAAAAGCAAAACAGAAACTCGACTACAGACTAGTTATAAATAAGCCCAAAAGAGCATATTCATTTTCATCCCTCGAAAATTCCTATTAGGCAGCACATACAAAAAAAAAAGAACAGTGTTCTCAATAAGCGAATCGATTATTTAGAGTTGCTGTAAACAGAAAGAGTAGAACCAGGAATAATTTTCATTAAAAATAAAAGCACCTAACGCAGAAATCGTAAGCAATAAAAGTTGTGTTGTGATGTAAAATGATATGTGTACAATAAGCAGCCGTTAATCGGGTATTTTAACCCTTGTTACAGATAGAATAACTTTATTTCTTTCATTTGAAACTGTGTGAGAAAGCTGAAAGTTTCAAATCTGTGCCAATATGACGTAATGCGCGGAAAGACCTGTGTATCGCATTTGTGGACCCTCCCTTGTTGGGAGCACCCTGGATGTGTATGGGGCCCAGTTCGGCTCTTGGCAGCTCTGTATTTACTCATAAAAGGAAATGTACTTAGTGAGTGAATAGAGAAAATGACATAAAATACAGTGCCTTTGGAGTTCTTTGCTGTTCTAAATATCTAGTGAAGGTTATTCACACTGGTGCTGGAGGTACTGACCTTGTGCCTCGAGACTCTGAGGGGGCCTCGGAATTTATACGAGGTACATCACAATGCTAAGATGATAGTGAATTTATGACATTGGGTAAGGGTTGGGGCTCAAAACAATTTTGCCCATGTAAGCCTCATATTGTTAAAATCCGCCATTGCAAGTATCTGAAAAAGACTATTGCTAGTTTTTATACAAAAATGAGAAAATAACCTAAGATTGTTTATTATAAATTTAAATATTATGAAAAAGTTAAATAAATTTAAATCCTGAAAAAGCTCCGAGTGCTGCAGTTTTGTGGTGCTTATACATAAGCTGACCTTAGTATGGAGTAGAGGTCTTCAACCTTTTTATACCTACCACCCACTTTTGTATCTCTGTTAGTAGTAAAATTTTCTAACCGCCCACCAGTTCCACAGTAATGGTGATTTATAAAGTAGAGAAGTAACTTTACTTTATAAAATTTATAAAGCAGAGTTACAGCAAGTTAAAGCATATAATAATAATTACTTACCAAGTACTTTATGTTGGATTTTCGCTAAGTTTGGCAAAATAAATCTTTATAAAACAACTTTCTATAGTTAAATGTATCTTTTTGGTTGCTCTGCTACTGCCCATCATGAAAGCTGGAACGCCCACTAGTGGGCGGTAGGGTATCACTGGTACAGAGCACCTAGTGAGTGTTTGTAGCATTAAATAATGCACATAAATATCAGAAACTGCAGTTTCGCATTTCTTCAAACTGTTAAAATATTGAGAATTTTCATTTCATAACATTTTATGGTGGAACATTTAAAAAAATTTTTGAAATGTAGTATATTTAAATGCTCTATGATGTGGTTATCTTGTAAATACTGTGTTTCTATGTTCTTTGCAATGTGGTTACATAAGTTTGATATAAATCTTTTTCCTCTTTTGTCTAGGGATATTTTGTGTGGTATGCTTCATTGCACACATTTAAATGAGAAACTTGAATTCGGAATGGAATCGGCAGCTATTCTTGCTCGTTCCTTTATTAATGTTAAAGGAAAAGTATTTACTTGTAGATCAGCTATTGTTGACCTTGGGTTATTTAACACTGATCCAGGTTTGGCTCCAAATGGTGCTAAATGTGGGGATGGAAAGGTAATCATACTAATTATAATAATATTTAATGTTGTTACAAATATTTCTAATTATATCAGCATATGTGTTTTAAAGATCTATTTTAAATCAGTCATTATACTAAGTTAATAAATAAATTAAAAAAATAAAAATCAGACCTTGTGATTCTGCTCTGATAGCACTTGCACCCAGTTTCTTTATATTTTCTTTCCTACACTTAGTAGTTACTTTCGTTCATACTGTACTTCTGTTCATCTTTGTAGATTTTAAATTATGCATTTTAAAATCCACAAATCCCAATGGATCTGAAGATTAGTAAATATTACCTTGAAGTGTTCATTGGTTTGCAGTATAGCTGAGTAGCTTTAGTTAGTTCCTAAAATTTTTTTTTATCTCATGTATGACTAGTTAATAACTTGATAATATCAATACAATAAATATATCTATTAGAAAGAAATTAAATTTAATTGTCTCGAGTTTAATTGAATATATTTAAATGTAAATTTAAATAGATATATATTATATAAAGTTAGTCCTTAAAAGATTTCTTGTTTCAAATATTTTAATGTATTATCTAACACTATCTCTTTAATTTGAAGGCATGTTTAAATCAGAAGTGCTTGCCTGTGAGTGCCATTAAGAAGACAGAATGTCCATATGATTGTAGTGGTAATGGGGTAAGTGAAATATGTATCATTAGTTCAATGGCATGTAATGTACTGGGTGTCCCAAAAATGAGCAATGATTTGAAAAATCAATTTTAAAAAAACGGAAGGTAATAGAAATGTACGGTTTGCTGCTTTCTGCTTAGGAAACCAGGGAATTTATTCTCGCCAAGTTTCAAAATTAATAAAGTTCGTCAACAGATAGCGTTGCTGACTGGGAAAAACTATAAAACAATGTTTTCAAAATAATCACCATTTGCAACAACAACGTGGTGCAGCCTGAGGAGAAAATCACAGACACCCGTGCAAACATTTCAGTTGGAATGGTCTGACATGCAGCTGAGATGTATTGTTTCAGTTCAGCTATAGTTTATGGATTGTGACGATACACCTGGTCTTTCAAGTACCCCCAAAGAAAAAATCGCATGGCGTCAAATCTGGCTAGTAGGGAGGCCGATCCATGCTACTTTGTGTACACATTTCATAGTCAAGGGCAACAACACGATCATCGAAATGTTCGCTGAGAAAATCAAACACTTCAGCCGTTCATTGTGGCCGGGCACCATCTTGCATGAACCACAAGCTGTTCCTACCATCCTCCAAAGCATTTTGATCAGCCACAAATTTATGGAGAATGTCCCGATATTTTGCTGCAGTAATCCTTTGGCATTGGAAAAACCAGCCCAACCAGTAAAAAAGTCAGCAGCGCCATCTGTGGACGAACTTGGAACTAATTTTGAAACTTGTTGAGAATAAATTCCCTGGTATTCTAAGCAGAACACAGCAAACCGTACATTTCTATCGCCTTCAGTTTCTCTTTAATTGATTTTTCAAATCGACACTCATTTTTGGGTCACCCGGTAGTTACATACTATATTTCTTGCACTATACTCTTATTTTTACTTAAAAAAGATTATAAAATTAGGTTATCAGTAAGACTGGGCAAGCTATTTGAAAATAAAATTCTAATGGAATAATTGCATGCCATGAGTTAGTTCAAAATTAACTCCATCCACCATACCAATGAGTGTGGATCTTATCTATGTAATTGTTTGAATTCTTTTTAAAAAAATATATTCTAGCCTTGCCAATTGTGTAATTCAATCTGCTGAAATTGCATTTCAGTTTATATTCATTACAATTTAAACTATACAATGCGATTAGCTTTTGAAATTAAAATGAAGGCATTTGTCCATTTTTCCTTTTTTATATATCTGTGTATAGTTAATATAAAAATCTTGTTCGTGCAAAAAAAGTAGGAACATATTATTACTCTTATTTTTGAATGAATAATTTAAATACCATTTTGTTTTGATATAAATGCATGATTAAATTTAATTAAGAATTTAATTAACTTTATTGATTAATACAGTTGTATTTTTTGATCATTGCATATCCTAACACAAGAATTCTCCGATTACTGAAAGTAACAATTTTATGTTATTTCAGTGACATTTAAAGAAAAGATTTTAATTTTTTTTTTTTTAGATCCTTTAAAATATCAGCAAATATTTCTTATGACAAAGTATTTACTTTCCTGGATTCTTTCCTATGATGCATTTTTTTCCGTAGTCATTTTAAATTGCTGTTTCTTTCCATACAGGTTTGTAATAATAGAGGTAGTTGCCACTGTGATCTTGGTTATGCTCCTCCATATTGTGATTCTCCTGGTCCTGGAGGTAGCATACATAGTGGACCAGCATCGGATCCTAGCAGTAAGTTAACTTTAATCAAATTTTACCTAGATAACATATTTTTTCTTTCCTTGAATAATATGAATCGTCTGTTCTGTTGTTGCATCCAATTTTTATGCTGGATAAAAATAAATAAACTACTACACATCACATTAAATTCAAGTTCTATAAAATCTTAAAGATTATTTCTGTAGAAATAGGCCTTTTTGATTTTCCCTCCTTATCTCCCGTTTTGCTGTAAAAGTCAAGTAAAACTTGCTTCATTGTGACCTTATAAACATCTTATTTTTAAATGAATTATATAAATGTATTAGAACTTCAATACTACTTTATATTTCTTTCTCAGAATTGTATTTGATTTCGTAATATATTTATTTGTTTTGCTGTTCTTGTTAAACCTTTGAACTATTTATACCTTACACACATAACTTTTTCAAAAAATAAATAATACTACTGACAGCTCTTTTCTTTCAAAATTTTAAAATATTTATTCATGTTCTGTGGGGATCTGCCTTTTTTGTGTATGCCAGTGTGTAACTGATAAAAGTTGTAAAGAATTGTTCTTTTTGTTGTAACAACACGTATATGCTTACCTCCTTATTTCAAAGCACTGTTAGTTTTTAAATTTATTATATATATATGAGGTATTTTTAGCTGTGGTCACTTATATTAAATTCAGCTCTCTCACATGCTGTTTTAATAAATAAAAAATATTATTTTTTTATTTTTAGGCTATTTTGTAATGGTTGTCATGTACATCATTTTCCTTGGTTTATTGCCACTGATAGTTTTGGCAGCTGCTGCAATATATTATTATCGTAGTCATCTGAAAACCTGGTGGTCTAAAAAGGCTCATAAAGCTAGTATAAAGTAAGTTTGGTCTCTCTACACTAAAAGTACTATCTTGGTTTATAATTCCTTTTAATAATGTGTTTGCCATAGTCTTCTTCTCGTTAGTGTTAGTAATTTAGGTTTTATGTGCAAGTTTTTATGTCAGATTTAAGAATAAATCTCTTAGACTTTATCAGTCTTCATTTAGTTGACAATACCAGGCTTGCTTATTTCTTTCTCATATACAAAGAGAAAGTATTGTAATCGTCGAAAAATTCGAACTCGAGATTTTGAATTTGAAGAATCTCCACATTGTAGACTGACCCTGAGGTCGAAAGACACAATTTTGGAATTATGTGCATCTATCTGTGAACACAATAACTCGAAAATGGTTTGAGCTAGATAAATGAAATTTGGTATATCTTTACGCATAATTTTTAAATTTCTATCAAATTTTGGACAAAATCTGTCCACAGGAAATCTATTTGTCTGTGTTCATGCGAACATAATAACTCAAACTTGAATAGCGAGATGAATAAAATGTGGTACACAGTTAAATCATCAGGAATATAGGTCAGTATCAAATTGGACCAAATCCGTCAAAAGCCGCGTTTCTATGGCCTGTCTTTCCACGAGTTCCGTCCATGGTTCGTGTTATTCTCCATCGTCAGAACAGGAATAATTGAAGTGGCTCCTGGGCTTGTAAGTGCATCTGTTGTTTCCCATGCTATGGTGGTAAAAGCTCGCACGCCAAAAGAGAGGGGAGTGGGCAGACTGCATCTGTTCACTGAAGTGCTGCCGAGAGATGTACTTAGCCACACACACCATGGGAACGGCTCTAGGGCTGGTGATTATTGTTAAAATAACCGGTTTTCAGGTTGTTTTTTTAAAGCAAAGGCCGTTTGTCAACAAGATTTCTTATTAATATTTTTACAGGAAATCAATCCATTGGCCAATATTTATCTATTCATAAAGACTATTTCAGTAATCCGCCAACCAACAGACGCCTCGAGGAAGCAGTTGTCATTGATTGGCCTAAGATGATGAAATTCAAAGCTTCATAAACTTGATAAATTTTAGTCTAATCAAACCTAAAATCAAGTCAATCTTCCAATGCGGTTTTTTTACCCAGTTATTGGATTTAAAAAAATAACCAATTAACCAAAATAAAAAAAAACTATTAGTTTTTTCCCATCCCTAAACAGAGGCTGTTGGTCGAATTCAACATGCGACTAGTCTAAATATGAACCTGACGTGCAGGTGTTACAAACTACCAGGGAACAAGGCTAAAGGGTTGACTGTCTGTTGGTTTGCATATTAGCATATATGAACATGTTAACTCTTAAACTCAATGACTTAGATAAATAAAAACTGGTACGTGGTCTTCTAACCCTAATGGGGAACTTCAGCATTTTTTTAAAAAAATTTCTAATCGATTGAAAATGCTTCAAAATGAACAGTAACATTTAAAAAAAATTTAGGCATTTTTTTTTTTATATTGCTCAAAGTTGCCTCTCAGATGGCGGGAAAAAGAGGATCCATTTTGGCTGAAGCAGGTCTGGCATGTCAATGGCCAAACAGGGGAGAGTTCCCTTTCCCGCCTATAGAGATTTTGCTTTTTTTTTTCCTCTATATTTTCGGACTACCACACGAGATAAAATAATGTGGGAAAGATACAAGTATTATTGTTCTAAATTGTTAATAAAACTATATAGACCGATGATAATTTATCTATATTATATTTATTAAAATTTTATATCTCAAAGCATAGTAAAAAACAGCCTTGAACTCGATATTCGTTTTGTTTTGAATATAAGTATTAGGTGAGATTTTAATTATCAATTTTAAAGCAAATAGTTAAATTAGTTTTTTCCCTTCTACTTGATTACATGGAATTTATATTTTAACCCTTTGAGGGAAGTGGCACAGAGGCTGTCCCAACTTCTTTAAGATTAATAATAATAATAAAAAAGACTTCCTTTTGTTATTTTACTGCTTATATTATTTCCATGATTATTCAAATGTTTCTTATATTTTTGTTTAAATTCAGGATTTTTTTAATGATGAAAATAGTTTTCATTTGTAGTGCAAGAAAATAATTCACAGAATTTTTGATGCAAAATAAATCATTTAGATTCAATGAATGTATTCAAATCAAAATCAGTCTACAGAAGTCAATTTACTTATTAATTATTATAATTGAAAAAGGTAGATAAATTTATCTCACCGCACATCTAGGGTTTGTCGTTTACATGGTAGCCCTTAAATTCCTAGATTAGTTGCATTCGGTCGGTTTGAATATAATTATAAATTTATATAGGTATCTTTATATACGTTATTTTTACCAGATATTTTATAATAATTACTATTAAGTAATATCTTAAAATTAATACTTGTATGAAGGAAATAATTTATATTCTTCATAGCAGAGTAATATAAAACTTTATAAAATGAAATTACTTTTTCAAAGGCACACGTGTATTTAAAAAAAAAAATGCTGTACCTGAATTTATTTTGAGTAGAACAGAATAGAAAGTATATTCAGCAGAGAGGTTGTAGGTATACAAAATTTCACAGATCATACAAAATCAGGTTATTAGCTTTTCATTCTTTCTTGTGCGACAGAAATCGTGGCGTCTCTTCGGAATGTGCGAAGGCCCCTCTTCAATTTATCTCTGCCTAACGGATAGCTTTGAAAATCTACCCGTTTTTCCTAAGGCAAAGTGTATTGTGATATAGTATAGAACTTTGTTCCGGTTACTGAATGCATTCAATGGAAGGTATGAACAGCTCTTCTTACGAGATAATTTACGAGCCTGCGTTTTGTGTCCAGTTTCTTTGCCATCATTATAGAATCAATCCTTGGAAAATTATTCGATTTACATTGTACAAAACCAATATCCATTTTGAAATTAAACTTTGAATAGTAGAAAAGCCAAAAAATTCTCTTCTAAAATGTTTGTACAAACGGCTGGAATTAAAACATGGTATAAAAGTAGCAAAAGAGAAATATGCGAAGGAAGGCACATGTGACATCAAAATTTACTCGGCTAATGAGGAGTACGTTTCAGATTGCATCATCATTCCTGCTGTTTTGGTGCATCTTTCGCCCTCAATATTAAAATAAATTTTTATGTGAAATTTCACTTGCATATTTGAAATTAGAATGTTTTTTTCTATAAATACGGATTGCTTTCACGCGTTTTTAAAAAATGCTGAAGTTCCCCATTGTAGATTTTTGTCCAATTTTGGTTTCGATCGGTTGAAAAACAAATTACATATTCAGTTCAAATTGCATATTCCCAAATAGCATGTACATTTGCAGCAAGTTTGATTTTTACTTGATATTATCTTGTCACGGCAAATTTGACGCGTCGATGTTGTAGCAAAACTGCTGCAAAGTAACGAGGCAGAATCTCCATCCTCGCTTTCAAAACAAGTTTGCTGCAAAGATTATAGCACACTTAGAGATAATCTTTGTCTCTGTTTAAAAAACATCCGATATTTAATAGCATCTCCTAGACCGTCCTTCTTTTTATTGGTTCAATAAATCAAAGATAATTTGTGAAAAAACTAACTTTTTTTATAAAAAAAAAAATTTGAAACATTTTCCATCTTTTTACTAAATATAGAACTCGCACTTTAAAGAAAACTATATCGCCTTTTTCTTAATGTTGAAATTTTGACGTGTATAAAAAAAATTAAACCTGAAAAAACAATCAGTGTTTGTTGAAAAATAATAACTTACATTTTGTCCCATTTTAAAAGTAATTAATTTTGAACCCTAATTTCATAATTTATTCTAGAAGCAAAACGTAGTTATTAGCGAAAATCGCTTTCTGCGACTTCAAATCATATTCTCAACACAAAATTTAAAAAATTAATGAAATCAAGTTAACAGTTTTTTGTTGCATTTGACAGATGTCATTTATGAAGATATTGAAGCAGAGGGGTCCTAATTTGGACTTTTGGTCCACACCTGCTTCGGTCTTTCTGGGCGTGGAGAATTCTCCATTGACTCTTACAATTTATGTTCTATTCCTTAGATACAGGGATGAGATTCTTCCGCTTTTTCGCGAATTTCCGCTTTTTTTGTTCTTTTGAAGAAATTCCGCTTTATTGTCTTTTTTCTCTCAAAATTCCTTTTTTTTTTACCGCAAAAATTTGCTTTTTCTTCCGAAAATTCCGCTTTCACACAAAGAAAAGAAACCTTCCTATCTTCCGTTTTCGAAAAAAATTCTGGGAAAATGACCGTGCGGTTTAACTCCACCGGCTAGGAAACTAGCTGATTCATTTTCTACTGACGAATCAACATTATATCGGCAAGCTCTACAAGGATGAACATTTCAACATTCAGTGCCATTCAAAGTATTAAATACCACCTTTTTGCAGAAAACAAAACCTCTGTGGCATATTTTGCAAAAAAAAAAAAAGATTTTTTGCATGAACATGTTGAAAAAAAATTAGTTGAAAACTTAAGGTCATCTTGTAGGGAGTACCAAGATAAAGAAATAAAAAAAGGAACAAAAACAAATAATTAAACTACATAAAAAAAACTCCTGTCAAAAGAGGCAGCTTAAAAAGCTGTGTGCAAATGCAGCAAAAAAGCAGAGAATAAGACATAAAAAAAATCTTCTCAAAATAAAACAGATGATTTACCTAGGCATTCTGGAGATAATGTAGTCCCGAAAACTATGCCAGTAATTAAACAGAGAGATACTAATGAAGACTGTGCAAAAACTTTAGCCTTTATTGAAAATAAACTTGCAGAGGATGCAAACACATCCTTTATTGAAGAAAAATCTGTCAAAGATAGGAGGCCTCCAAAACAAGGGATGGAGCGTGTTAATGGCGATCTGTTACCAACAAAAGACACACAATTAAAAAACGGAAGAAAACCACTTCTTTAACAATTAAGGAAATATTTCAAAGGGTTCCAAATAGCAATAATGCTAAATGAATCTGTCATTGTAGCTGTACAATATCTCGACCCCTCTTGCTTTATAAGGTGCAAAATCATTGTGATGTTACTTTTGCAAAAATTTATAAAAATAAATCAGAAATCAGTATATGATACATTATTATAATTAATAAAGAGCTAATACACTTTACACAATTGCATGAAGCAAAAGAAATGATTTGTCCTTATTTTTATTTGTTTTTTGAGCTAACTTTTATCAAAAGGCTATTAAATATAATTCTTCTCAGACTTCTGTTGGGTGTACAGTAAAAGCTTAACTAACCGGCATGCTCGGGAAATGCTGATTTCCGGATACCTGAAAAGTCCGGATAGTTGAGTATGATGGGAAAAATGGGGGAGATTGTAGCCTTTTTTTACGATTCTATCCCTTAACCATTTTTTTTTTGGTTGTCAATTTCGCTTTTTCAGCGGAAGGTGAGGAACTTTTTTTTTCTTTGGTTTTCACTTTTGCCTTTGAACCCCTCCCCACGTAAAACAAGTATGTGTACGTCACTATACTGTATATTGCTTTTTTTCCTTCTACGCCCCTCCATGCGGAGGGGATGTTGCATTCCAGAAATAAATTGCCCGCGTGAATGTAACAGTTCGGGCGCGCTAAATTCTGGCACTCTGATGTAAAATTTTTAGAAAAACTCATTTTCTAATTTTTCCGGTTAGTTGAGCTTTCCGGATACTTGAATGCCGGATAATCAAGAATTTACTGTATGTTGAATCGCAGTGATGTACAGGTGGTAAATGTTTTGTCTAATTTTGTATTTTCTGATGCACCTGATGATGTGTTAAACTTGTTTGTTAACTTTTAATGTGAATGATTTAATAATAATTTAATATTCTTTTTCTTATTTATACATACTGAATTATAAATAATTAAGTTAGTAATTATTATAGTATAATATTTTCATCATATTGCATGTTCTGATGTTTTACTTCTTAAAACATCTTTCACATATAAATTATGGTACAAATGTTTTGCTCGCGTATGATTTCAGTCTTTTTGCTTTTTTGCCAATCTAATCCCTGTTAGATAGGAAGAAACGAGTAGGATCATTTTTTGGGGGATTTTCATCCTATGCATCTTGTAAATTAAGCCATTAATCCATTGTCGAATGCTTTGACAATGTCAATGAACACTGTAGCCGTGTTTACAGAGGTGTTGAAACCCTCTCTTATGTGCTCTGTCATCATAATTAGTTGCTCGACCGTGGTCAAGCCTCTACTGAATTCGAACTGGAACAGAATAGCTGGTTTTCAGTTGCCTTTTCAAGCCTTTTGAGTCTAATGGACTCCGATAGTTTAATGAGTGTCGATTTTAGGCTGATTGGCCTGTAGCTATCAGGAGCTTGGGGATTTTTGCCCTTTTTCTAAATTGGTACCACAATGACCATTTTCCAGCTCTGAAAACAACTGAACTAGAGTATGCTGTTAATAATCAGCGTAATTAATATTGTTTTGATTGGAAAATTTCTGATAATTTGGTTTATTTGATCTCGGCCAGGGCTTTTACTCTTTTTGAGCCCTATTGCCTTAGCAACCTCTGTGGATGAATAGGGAGTAATGATGTCACTGGCAGTTTTTCGGTTTAGAATCTTAATTCTCTCCTATCTACTTCGAAATCAGTAGGGACAGTGCATTGTTCTTAAACTGCTGGGCTAGGCTGTCAGCTATTGCCTCAGGTTTTTCAACTGTTTTGTAGGCTATCTTATCGTCGGTAACTAGAGGGAGAATTTTAAACTTGTCCTTTTTGTAAGCCTTAACAAGTCTTGAGAGGGAACCTTCACCTGGCTCGAGACCAGTGATGAAATTTGCCCATTTCTTTTGCTCTAGTTCTCTGTATAGGTTTCCGAGATAATTTTGGGCTCTATTAAACCTGTTCTTATCTATCGAACTTTTAGACAGCTGCCAAATTTTCCCGAGTTGGTTTCACGTTTTCACCTGTTGCCTTATTACCTCCAAAGAGTCCTGTATATTGAGTTCCCTCCACCATCCAGTTTCCCTAAATGCCTATTATTATCTCCGCCGTAAGTCTTTCGACTTCTGAATCAATATAATCCGTACAATTGGAGTAGTAGTTCATTTCGGTGCATCTAAGTAAGTAGAGTTTGATATTTTTCCAATTTGGAATAAATTTTTGGGGGATTTCAATAGGTGTGCTTGGGTCAACCCAAAATTTAATGGGGAAGGTGATCGCTGGAAATTTCTGTCAGGGATTCTGCTTTTATGTCATATGGAATATTCTGAACGAGAGCCAGGTCCATTACCGAGGGGCTTGCGTGATAGTAGTGGGTGGCGTACTTCTGGTGCAACAGTCTTGGTTCCCGTTTTTTCAGCAAATCTGATTGTGTTCCTAGTTTACAGTTCCAATTTTTATGCTTTGCATTGAAGTCACCTGCAATGAAGGTGGCGATGTTGTAGGCGTATAAAGCCTTGAAATCGAGAGTGCAGGCAACATTTTTACCGGGGGGGGGGATTTGTATAAGGGTAAAAAATTAATTGTATTTTCAGTTAAGTGATGGATAGATTAATCTTCTCTTTAATTGCATACAATTAGGGAAAAGTCTTGGTTCCTGCTTTATTTTATTCAATAACAGCAACACTTATTCTATTAACCTATATTATTTTGTAGATAAGGGCTTGGAAACATTCACTTGCTTGACATTGCTTTTTAAATGTTGTTGCCATAGTTATGCAGTGAAAACCATAAAAAAAAAGATTGTATGCTTTATTCCAAAGAAGTATGATAGTGATGTCATAATATTAGCTTATTTTGTAACAGTGTTAATAAATTGTGAATTATATATTATTTATGCAAGAAACATTTTCAATGCCTCGTCGATGATCACGGTTCAAGATTTAATTTTATTTGCTTAGTTTGAATTTCATTTTAAAATTACTTATCCTGAGCCTTTTGTGCTTTATGAATGCTATTTTTTTTATCAATAATAATAATCCCAAAAGGTTTGAATCATAGATTTGACACATGGGGTTATAATTGAGATTTCATGTTATGCATATTAATAAAAAATACATGAAAAGTTTGACTGCTTGTTTATTCAAAATATATCAGTTTTTTAGTTACGTAAGGAAAAAAGGTTTAAAATAGTTTCTCAATTCAAGTTTACTTCAATAGACTTATTTCTAGAAAAATACAGTAGGAGTGTGCTTTAATGTGTCAATAAAAAAATTTCTTTATACATAAATTTCTTTTATTTTTACTAAGAGATGTAAGAAAATGTTTTGAATTGAAATAATTTTAAACTCATTTATTTTTTCCTGTCTAAATTCTGCTTTAAAATTTTTATTTCAGGTCAAGAACAAAAACTACCACTCAAAGGAAAGCACAACCACCTTCAAAATTCAACTTTGATAGGAATAGCTTGCGTACCCTTGAAATATCTGGGCCAATACAAATTCCTCCACCTGCATCAGCTAATACTGTTTCAACACTGCCTAATCGAACAAATAAAAATACTCACGATACATCCAATTTATGTCAAGTTCAGATATCTCCACCCATATCTCAAAGCTCATCTAACAACATGCAAACTAATAAATTTGTTCCTTTGAGACCTGCTCCACCAAGACCAAATAATGTTCCCAAGAGGATACCATCGTGGACTCCAGCTACAGCGGTTGTTTCTCCGACTGTTTCGCGAACATCCAGTCTCAGAAGCCCACCTGAAAGCTCTGGTGGAAACAGGCCTCTTAGTGCATCAACTTTTAGACCTAACTGCCCTCCACCGCGCCCACCACCTCCCAAAACCAACTCACCTTCATTTTTGCAAGATTCTTCAGCTAATTATGAAGATTTATCAAAATCCAATGAAAATGAGCGTTCTGTGACGCCTAACTCATCTTATTATGATGACTGTCAAACTTTAGATTTTTCTGATACACCTTTGGCATTTGTACATAAACCTGTTGAAAATAGTGCAAAGGAGAATAATAACTGTGATGTAGTATATCGTAAACCGAACAATAATGTGACTACAGAAAAGTCAAGTTTTCTTCATAAACCTGGTACTAGAACAAATAATTCCATAACAGCAAACACACAAAAAGAAAACGTCTGCAAAGCGTTACCTCAAGGTGTTAGGACAAACGAAAACTCTGTTGTTGCATCATTAGCTCAAAAGTTTGAAAAGCAGGGCAATTTAAAGCCCAACCCCTCCTTAAATTCCTCTCTAAGGCCTCCATTTAAATCCAGACCTTTGCCTCCAAGACCTGATAATCCCTAAGTTCAAAATACTGGGGTATTTTGGGTTTATTTATTATGTATTATGATTCATTTCATTTATTATCATTCATTCATCATTTTATTTTATTTCATTCATATGAATTGTATTTAACTGTGTTTTCATCAGTGAACTGTGGACAGTTCACACTGACCAAGTGCAGTTTCTGGGTTTGTCATTATATGAGCTTGATTAATTTCTCCAAAACATTGTATGTACCATTATATTCAAGCAGTTATTTTGTTCCTATTGTTCATGACATTTGTAGTGTTCTTATACAGGTTAATGATTTTTTTGTGTGTTTGAAGGTTTAAACCTGGAAAAATCTTAGCAATTATTTACAAAGTGCAAGAAGGTACATTTTTGTATGCTATACTCATTGAAGCTAGGCGTTTTAAATTCCGTTTTTGTCGGTAAACTGTATTTTTCTTAAATACGCTAATTTTATTCTAATATTCTAGAAGTTCTAATTTACGATTATTAAAATTCAACATAGGAAATAAAACTTACTGAAATGTTTTATAAAATTAGCTTTATTGCAATATGTTTAATATTTGAAAAAAGTTATCCAAACATTTAAAAAATAGGATATTCCATATTAGTAAAAGAGATTATGAAATATTTATTATTTTTTCTCTTATCAGTTTTATGGAGCTCTGTATAGTTACTTTTTAACGGTAAGAATATTTTTGTAATAATTCGTAGTAATAGACGGCTTTTGATAATCATTCCTGCTAGGGAACTGATCATGTAATAGTTTTATTTTTCTTTATCATATGCTTGTTTTTCTCAGTATAAGGGAGAATTATATAATAGACTTCTTTTAATATAAAAGCATGAAAATTTATAAATATTTTTGTAATTAAGAAATCTTCTAAAAATGGTGTTTCAATAAGTAATTGGTGCGCTGTCCTATCTGTATTTCTGTTATGGCCAGCTGTGTGGTATTTTTATGGAATTTCGAAATATCAAATATTATTCCTTATTAACTTATTTTCCTGTTCACATTTTCGGCTTTTTAATACTAAAAAAACAATGGATGCAAGTTCTTTATCTTCCGATTTCTATAAATACTTCATCTACATGTACTAAATAGTAATCAGAAATAAATATTTAAAATGAGAGGAATTGTTTGTATAAAAATATTCAAAATGTTTTTCTACTTATAAACGAATGTGGATATTTTAATTTTTAAAGGAAAAGGAATGTAATATTAAAATATACGTTATATCCTTTTGGGCAAGAAGAGTTAGTTGAACAAAGGAGGCCTGACTTTGTTTTAAAAAGTTGGAATGTATTGTTAAGGAATTTTTATTGCTTTATCAAAGCAAAATTTTCTTGTTTACATTTTAGCATTGAATGTTTGGAAAATTCCGTGTACTTGTAATCAGGTATGTATCTTGCATTAGAACAGAAAGGTTAAGTATGAAACAGCAAATTGTTTCCCAGAAGTAGATAAGAGAAATAACAATTCTTTTAAGTTTCTTTTTTAGAATTCAAAAAGCTGTAGCATTATTCTGATTTATGTTTTAATGATAATTCACAAAAACAGAGCTACCACATACATCTAAAGTAAAATTGATAAGAGAGATAATCATTTACGTAGAAGTAATGAGACATTCTTCAGATTTTAGATACGTTTTAAGTTTTTCATCAGATTTCTTAAGCGGAGATAGAAGCAAAATATTAATGTTACGACAGGAAATTGGAGTACAAAATGTTAGTAAACTGGTTAACTAATGTTAGTTTGCTTGCTGCAGTTACATTTTCCAATTAACCTCTTCTTGTCGGCCTCGTATGTTATGTGTCAAAGAGAAAAATTTCACCGTTCAGACATGACACATTTCCGCTGATTTCAGCTGTTTCAGTATCGGATTTTATCATCCTTAATTAATAAATCCACAATATTTTTAATATCTCAAGCACATTTTGTAGAAATTTATTCGTTTTATTATTCAATTAATCATACTTATTTTACTTCTCAGTATTTATGTTTGGCTCAATTCGTTATTTATGGAGTTCAGCTTTTTTTTGTTCCTGGCCTGTGTCATGTCTGATCGTTGAAAGTGAATTCGTTGCTACTTGCACATCTCGTTATATTCCGCGATTATTTTTTGTATTTCTGAATATTGCTAAGAGATGGCGCAAATAGTCCAACTTTCTTCATATTTAATTGGTGAGATTTCTCGCCTTGAATGGAAAGCATAATCATTTTGCATTTTCTGCAATAAAGAAAGCTTTTTTTGGATCGGAAATTCGAAAAAAAAAAAAATCTGACCAAGAAGGGATTAAACATTTGCTAACCAATTATTGTGCTTGCCAAAAAAACAATATAATTACTTAAATTTGTGGGTGTTTGGTACTATTATCAGAAGGACTGCAAATGAACAAAAAAGAGAACTAAATCATAGGAAATTCTGCGGCATGTTAGGAAGTATAAATGTTGCACATATGCAGTAGTATGAATCAATTTCAAGCAGTTTAAATGTATGTCATCCTTGATTTTAAAAATAACTGGGAAAATATATATAAAACTTTACTAAAGATGAAAAAAAATCACTCAAATTGATGTCGCACTTCTAGTCAAAAATTAGAATTATTGGTGTTATTCGATTTGAAAAGATTTCGGAAATTGTTTATTAGGTAGGCGGTGTAAGTTATTCGTTTTCATTGCGTTAAAGATATTTTTATGGTGTCACTTGTTCCTTGTGAAAAATTAGAAATGTAAGTTGTTTGATACTTATAATCATGTGTAATTCAAAATTAGTAAGTTTTGTGGGTTATTTTTAGCTGTCAAAGAAATGAAAAAAGTTATTTTATGTTAAAAATTTTAATCCAACAAAATTGTGGTAAATCATAGCAACAAGTTTTTGTTCCTTCACTGTTTAACATTTTCTCCAAAATGAATTATTTATTAAAGTGAGGTATGCTGTTAGATTGTAAATGGCAGCAAAACTGCTCTAGTCAAATTTAGATGTGCATGCTACTGTATGTGCATGGCTAAAATATTTTCCAATTTCTATATATTTATACAGGCGATTATGTTTATACTACTTATTGTTTCCTCGTTTGTAGTGCAATTATATATATATATGCTTTTATATCTGTGACAAGGATTGTACAGATTTTTGCTTTGTGGTAAATACATGTTGAGTGCATTGGCAATGTGTTGGAAGTTTTTATATTATTTAATTTTTGAAAGCCATTTATCATTGTTTTTGTACAGAGTAAAGTCATGTGACAAAGTTCATCGACTGAATTAGTCATGAAATTTCACTTGAAGAATGGGTTGATTTCATATAATATAATGTTATTTATATGTCTGTGATGTTTGAAGTATATTTGGAGGCTTGTGATATGATGTATTATAAATAAATATTTATGAATTTAAATTCCATGAAAAAGCTTTATATCTTATTTACTAAAGTAAACTTAGTCTATAATCAAGTAATGCATACCATTTTGTTGAGTTTATAGAAAGTCTTCATTGTAAAAGCCAGTCAGCTGTACATTTGCGCATATGTTATTTTCTTGAAATCAGCTGCTAAACAAATAAGCAATCATGATCATAGAAGAGGAAAAAAAAAATGTCTGAATTTATACAGGGTGTCCCAAAAACGTGGAACAAGCATTGATTTCCTTAAATATTGTAACTAGAAATATACTTCCAATTACAAATTTTCTTCAACTAAGGTAAACACTTTGGCTTCTGTGGAAGTTGAAAAGTTATAAAAATTGAATTTTCTTATGCTTGCAATAGTGTAAAACTGTCGATGAGTAAAATGTTCCTCTTACACTCATCTATGTATAAACAAAGTCGCGATTCTATCTGTAAGACTTGCAGAGATATATTAATTTTTAAATTAAAAGTAGCTGTTTACAAATTTATATGGAGATGTTTATTGCAGAAAAGAAAATTTATTCAACATAGAAAAACTGCAAAATGCAGATATTTGTCTAGTAGTGCATCATCCAATCATCATGAATTGAATAAAGTAAAAAAAAAAAAGTATAAACTTTTATTCAAAGTGCACTTTAAATGAGAAATGAACGCAAAAGTTGAAAGAACGAAAAAATTAACACAAAAGTTGAAAATAATTTTTCTGATTACAATAAAATCCATGGTTCGAATAAGGGCGTGGGCGTCTTATATTTTGTGTATATTTCCTTAAACAAATGGAATATTCCTAGAAGGTAAAGGCGCCTATGCTTTTATTCGAACCATCCATTTTCTTGTAATCGGAAAAATTTTCAACTTTTGCGTTAATTTTTTCGTTCTTTCAACTTTTGCGTTCATTTCTCATTTAAAGTGCATTTTGAATAAAAGCTTATGCCTTAAATTTTTATTTATTTTATTTTCTACTTTTTAGTGACGGCTGATACGAAAACACATGATACGTTAGGCACAGTAAACCAAATTCAATTATTGAATTCTCCAATATAAAACAGATATTAAAATTATTATATACATATGTACAATTGCATTTTTAAAATGATTTAATGACATTAACTTTCTGAAATATAAATCCGTAATATATTACTTGATAACTTACAATTATTATCACAGCGAATTAAATTATTTCGTACATACCGCCTCTCACGTTGGGTAGTCGTTTCAATACGCGCCATCTATATATATATATATATATTTTTCTCTTACGCAGCGCGATTGCGATTACATTATCTCGAATTTGAAAAAAGTGCGACACAGACCGAGAGACGAAACACGACGCACTTCTCCGATCTGACCTTTGACCCTCAAGCCGCTCCGAAATGGGGATAATTCACAGGCCACGCCCCCTTCTATTGTGTGTCGTCTAGTGGTGGTGTTACAACCTTCTAAACTTTATCGAACAAATATAGGGCTAAAATTTTAATATTTTGTTAGGTTTAAAATAGGTATAGATTGCAAATTTTTTTTTTGCATAATATTGTATTGTCTCCGGAAACCCACCACTGTGCTAAATTTTAAAGCTGTTGCTCGATTGCACGTGGGTAAGAAATCGATCTCAAGATTTGTGGACAAGACACTCAAGTTGAATAAAAGCTTATAAAAAAAAATTAGCAATGATGCATATTATTGCTCAGTTTCATTGGCAGATAGCTGCAACTATCGACTTGACAAAGAATGGAAGACAACTTGGAACAGTCCTAAAATTTAATATAAAACGGGAGAATAGCCTAATACCGGACAAGAATATTAAATTATTTGCTTTCAGCGTTGTGCGTATTATTAAGTTTTACCTAAAGGCAGTGGCGATTTGTCCTTTAGTGTTGCAGAGTTTCAGAAATCACTAAAATTATTTAAAAAAATTCGTATTTTCGTTTTTATTCTTATGTGCTAACTTCTCCACTCTGAGAGTTCGATTGTCAACGAAGAAAGACAGAAACGAGGAAAGAACATAGAAAATGAATGAAAAAGTAAGACAGACATAGGATGGAGCTGCACCGCAAATAGTTTTGGAAAGTAACCGCAAAGTATTCAGAAATTTTGAAATCTTATAAGTTTGTTAATTTCTGTCAGTTATTTTCATTTTTGAATAGTTTGGTTTACAACTTAGTGTGGTTAGTTTCTTTACAATATTCATGCTCGTAGAAAATCAATTTACTCACTTCTACTCGATTAGTGTTGTTTCTCTTAAACTGTACCCAAATTTTCTACTGCACAAAGCCCTCTTGTATAAAGAGGATGGACACAACCAATCGAAATCTTTTTTTAAAAAATGTCGTCCGAAATCCACGACATCCATTTGATTACTTTTTTACATTCTTTTAGTTAACTTGACGTGTTTCATGTTTATAAAGATGGAATTTTGTAATTGATTTTTCAATCACTTCCTGATATGCTCGAGTTTTGAAATTTTGTTCACTTTTGTTTCTCGATGACAGTACACTATTCTAATATTTTCAGAACTTAAAGTTAATCACATTAATTGATTAACTAACGATTGATTACATACAAACGGCGCCACCTGACAGAGAATTTGAAAAAAAAAAAGATTTCAAGATTCTATAATAATTATAATAATGAATTATAAATTAAAGATTTAAAACTATAAAATAATTAAAATAAAAACATTTATATTTTTAGTACACAAATAAAAGTGTGTTTTTAAAAGCCGTTTTACTTAAATTTATTTCCTGGCGAAGTGATTGTAACTTCACAGAATTTTGGAATTTAGTTTAAAATTTGGTTTTAGCAATCAAGGTTAAGCCGATATAGACATAATAAATAGTCACCAGATTCTATGATGTATGATTCTTTTCTTCCTTGGGTTTACATAATTCATTATTTATCATTATGAGGTCAGAATAGGCAATTAATTGTCATTACATTTGCGATCAACAGTTTAAGAAACTGAATTTAAAACTTAAATAATCATTGGAATAAAATTTTCATTTTTTTTTTTAAGAAGATACTTTCTGATAAAAAGTGCAGAGGTACGTATGTAAGTAAAACTCCCGTAGAAACTGCGAAGTAGTCAATTAATCCGATCTTTATTGTTGTAATTCGATTCCGAAAGGTTCGAAAACAGTTTCAGATCAGAATCATTATTGACTTGTTTTTGAAAGTTCACAGTTTTCCCCGGGTAGCTTTCTACAAAATATTGAAAATGGATCTTAGTCTATATATAAATGCTCGAGTTTACTTATTACGGACGTAAGACGTGGAAAGGGGTTCAATTTTGTATGTATTCGTGAAATCTAAATACTTTTCTGATATTAAAGATAAATGAAATAAGACAAAAGAGAAAATTCCCATCGAAGTATGTCCTCGCTATAAATTACATATTCACAACTGATTTAACCCTGTAAAGGGTCATTTTCTTCTAGTAATTGTATATGTACTACAAAACTCTGAGATTGATTTTTTAAAAAGAAATTTATTTAGATTATCAGATAAAGAATTAATTTGGTTAATTAATAATTAAATTAACAAATGAAGACACTTCTTTATGGTTTGCGATAAGAAATCGAAACATCCTTTGTTTCGTCGAAAATTTTTGCGAGAACTTACGCCAACCTTCTTCGCTTTAGGTGCTAGCACATCAATATATCAAATAATAATAAAAATTAAATAATAATGAATTTAATTGTTAAATCCACTTTATGAGGTCAATGTGTTTATTAATATACTCTTGTTTGTTTTTGTTTTCTGGACTTGTCAAGAGATAGAAGCTCTAGTCAAAGGAAGTAAAATAGCTTTCCATAGGCATTTAGAAATTGATGAATTTGGTGGTAAGTATACGGTAAAACTTAAGTTTAGGGTGCACAGCCGTTCTCTCCCCACCTTGGATCGCCAACTTTTTGCAGCCAAGAGGAAGACGGTTTGGCGATGTGAGAACATTTGTTTTGGATGCGCAGTGAGCCTTTTATTGGTCTCTTGCGCACGCGATGCCTACGGCATCTGTAAAGGAGATATTTTGCACGCGATGCTTGCGACATCTGAAGTGGGCACCGTTCAAATATTTTTAACTTAAAAAACATCAGCGGCCTCGCTTTCAGCAAAGCGGGAACCTCGTAGCTTCGCTTTTCCATTGAATGTTAGGAATCGAAGCTTTTTAAAATTCCAAAATAAGTTCTCGGCTCAAAACGTTCCTTCGTCAAAATCAACAGGAGCGAAGAGCCCGACAGTTTAAACAAATCCGTTCGGAAATAATCTGAACTATCAAAATTCAAACCGAAGAATTCCAACAGAAGTATTATTCAAATTCGATTAAATCGATCAATTAAATCAAAGAGAGCAAATAGGGGACCAATTAAAACGAGGCGCATGAACAGCGATGCGCAAGACACGAATATAAAAATCGCTGCGTACCCAAAACAAATGCACTCAGATCGCTAAACCGTCTTCTTGGCGACAATGAATTGGCGATCCAAAGTGGGGAGAAATGGTTCCGCACCCTAGACGTAAGATTAACCAAGTATGCTTCCCATGGCTTAACGATATAATGGCTTTAAGAAGCGTGCATGCACCAGCAACATGTTTCGATTTTGTTCGCACGTTTTTAATGCAAGTCGTTATGGAGAGAAAGAGACTGTTGATCTGCTGAAGAAACTGACAAGGTTGAAGAAAGAGAAAAGCGATGGGGAGGTGTTTCCTGCTGTATGGTTGCCTGCGCTCATAACGTTTCCGTCAACAAGCGGAAAATCGGAATAGCGCGCCAAGACTGGTCATACATTTTGGCTGTAGAATTGCGTGGAATAGTGGACGTCTGATGAAGCAAGGATTAACAATTATTTTATTTTATTTTTTACTTGCTAAGATACATGGCGTTGCTCGTGAAGAAATATTTTCGTGTATTCTGTTAATAATAAAAAAAACTACAGTAAAACCTGTAATAAACGGAATCTAAAGGGACTAGAAAAATTTTCCGTTTTAGACAGGATTCCGTTTCATACAGGGTTTCATTAATATATGAGGATTTAAAATGTATCTAATCATTATTTAAATGAAATCGATTGTAATAAGAAAGATATTTTAAGATTAACAAAATGCCATAAATATTACGATAATTACGTTTTAATAAGTTTCACATTTTAAAATTAAAATTTAGTTAAATTTTAAAATCACACAATAACAAGAAAAATTATGAAACACATAAAAGTTAGATGTTTAAATGCATTTTATATTAATAATATTGCTTTGGGACACTAAATAGAAATAAATATCATAGTCATTACTTACTAATTTATTATTCTTACTCAAAAGCTACAAATTTAAGGAAAATAAGTTTTTTTTTTCTAAATTTATATTTTAAAATAATCCAGCATTGGTTTCTTACAGTGTCCGTTTTAAACAGGTTTTACTGTATTTAATTAATAGCCATAAAACCTTCCTAAAACTTTTCTTATGCTCCAGTATTTGTGCGCAAAATTTAAAATAATAAAAAAATTACAGTTTTCATATATCAAATCAGCTTTTGACAGTTACATGATATTATCTATAGCGTTATAAGAGAAAGTAAAATTATCGTCGGTATACAGCTAAAAATGATATAGTCAAAAGAAAAATGAATTAATATATTCTTATTTTAAAATGTCATCTCCTATAACAGAAAAAATTATGCATATTGATAAATGTGCAGCATATATTGCATACTGGCGATATATTGACATATGCGATTTTCCCTTTTAAAGAGATGACACTTTAAAGCAACAAGAACGCATTAATTCGTTTTTCTTTTGACTTAGTCACGTTAAACTGTATACCGACGATAAATTAATACTAGAACTCGACGGAATGGCAACGCGTGCATAAAAAAAGGCATTTTTTAAGAAAATATTTTATATAATATTTTTTACATTAAAATATTATATATAATACGCAGAACCCTCTTATCGTCGGCAACTTTGCTTTTGATTAAAATGAGAATATCAGTTACGTCAAGCAATTTTTCAATCCCATAGCTTCTCGAGAAATTACAGATTGTACCAAACGATTTTTAAATACAAACTCGAGTGGAACAAATTAGCTGACACCTAGATTAATTTTTGAGTCCATTCCGTATTTTGTCTCAAGAAAAGTGAAATGACGTTACAAGACAGTGTAAGACAACGTGCAGCTAGATATTAGATGATGTTCTCAGTTACGTTTATCATGTGACTGTGACGTCACGTGTACCGACTCCATTTAACCTGAAATTCACGTCAGGGGCTCTATCAGGATTCTACCGAAACAATTCTGTTGCGAGAAAATGACCCGTTCTCCCACTCGTGACGTCACATTTCGCGATGTCATCTAAATCCGTTAACACGAAGCTATCGAAATCGTTTGGATACCGAAATCTCTAGCGAGTTTCAACCTTTTTTTCTCACCACGCTAAAGGCAAGCGAGAAGCATTTTTCGCTAGTGAGAAGGTTGTGTTGTTTGTTTCGCGATACTTTAAATGATGGCTCTAGTTTTGATGTGAGCTCTTGCGCAAGAAGATGCAAGAAGGGTTCCTTGCTTAAACACTTATTGATTACATCATATTTCATTGATAAGAGCATTTATTTACCTATGATTTCATGAAAAACAACTGTAAACAATATTCAAAAATTTTATTTTGATGTTTTATACGTGAAGAACTCTCTGGAGTGTATTTGTCTTTATTAGATGCGAAATGATACAGTGATTATATAGATGTAGTATTGAAAATAAACAATAAAAAAACCAAAACATATTTTATTGCATAACAAAGCACATTCATATAAAGAGTCAATTCGTTCTATGCGGATCATATTCGAGAAATAAACAGATAAAACAATGACAAAGTGTAAAAACACGATTCAATAGGAAGAAAAATTTATATTCGAGAAATATCAAAGATTTGTCTGCGAACAGTGCGCAAAGTCTTCACTTATTAACCACTTATCTAACAAATTATATGTTTGATTACGCTGTAAAAACTGCATGACTACAACCATTTGAACAAAAGTAAGTAGTTTTCATTAAAACAATATACTTCACAGGCCGACTCGACAGTCGATTTGTTTGTTTATGCTTCGAAATCGGAAAGAGTGCTCTCTTTTGATTGGTCGATCGTTTCCACTTCTCGTACTCGCGGAAACAGTGAGAAATTACTCCCTTTGGTTTCACTCGGCGTTGGTGATAGATCTAAACTGAAGTTTCACGACTATTTTCTCGCTGTATTTGAGTACTCGCGAGCAAGAACTATTCGGTGCGAATAATTGCCGGTAAAATCGTGATAGAGCCCCTGAAGAGAGAATTATCCGATTCTAAAGCTGCCATTTCAATAATCATCATTCTAACACTTTTCGCATTTCTACTATATATTTCCATGATGCAGACCAAAATTTGTCTCGTTTTTAATATTTTGGTGGTGGTGAGATACAGTCTTAAGAGTTTTTTTATATAATATACTAGAAAAAAACTTCGAAATGACCTAACAGAAAAATCAGTGTTCATTGTAGGAGATCGTCGCTTAACAAGCAACACCACCTATCTCAATATTTTGAAATTTCAAAGAGGAAGAAAATACTCAATTTTTCGCAACCACTAACGAATATATCCAAATTATTTCACATATGGTCACTTTCTGGCTTGACAGGTTCGAAAATTTTCCTGCTTTTCTAGTCATTCCACTTGTAGCATTGACGCGGTTGAAGACATTTTTTGCCTAGTTATTTCATTGTATTTGGTATTAAATTATCGATATTGTATTGTTCTTTATGATTCTTATTGTCAGGTGAGTCAAGTCTGTAAAATTAAAGTGTTTTGGTTTACATAAGCCACGAGGTTTGACATTCGCACAACGATACAAAATTTTATGACCTCCGGCCGCCCCCCCGACTCAAATCCATTCGCCACTGGCAAGGACTGAAGAAAAGTTATTTCAGTCCTTGCAGGTTATTTATTCCTTTTAGGTTAATTAAAATTAACCTTGTAAAATAATTATGAATGAAACTTTTAAAAGTGTATAGTTGAACTTGTAATTAACCTTCAATTGCAAAATTATGAAAGTGGTCAGTCAATTAAGAAAAATAGAAATTGCTGCTTTTTAGAAATCATTTCAGGAGCAGATCTCGACTCTCGAAGCTTATGATACGAGAATCTAATGATATGAGATAATAACTGATAACGAAGTTATCAGTTATTATTTCATAATCATTTGAAAGAAAAAAGAAAGGAAGCAAGTAAAATGGATAGAAGGGAGAAAATCATGAAATACAGGAAGCTAAATTCAAACTCTTCTACGACATGAATTATTACGTCATTTTGAAATATTATCAAAATATAAGCGTGCGAATATTTAATAGGCTCAGTTTGTTCTTAAATTAAGTTTCAATGTTTTGTTTATGTTTCTAATCTTATACACGTTAAGATCGACTGCATGGATATTAAGGCAGAAATTGTTAAAGAAATTGGTCATTTTTTAAATAACATTTTCAGTTTATATATCGTTTTCTACATTTCTAGGAGGAATGCACAAATGAGTGGGAAAGAATGAAACTAAAAAGATAATTTAAAGTAACCACAGCGCTTTTACCCTAAGCTTCAAAATGTTATTTAATGGATGAAAAAAATTGGATAGCTTACCGTTGTAAAAAATGATATTTAATCGAAGTAAGCGAATTTCACACAAGACAGACATTTTGTATTTCTTAATATTTCTGTGGTGCGATCGATCATTTCTGAGGCAATTTGTCACTCATTTTAGTGAAAAATATCATCAACATATTTATTTTTAAAAATGTTTAATAAATATATTGATTTCGTTAAACAGATGAAAACTTGTTCATTTAAAGTAAAAAGAATATATGAATTATTTATGCCTGAAAGGGTATAAGTTTATTTTCCAGAAAATTGATGTAAACATTTTGTTTCAAAGTCGGTGTTTGTAGGAAACTCGACCTTGCATACTCGGTTTAAAGCAAACCGCAAAAAAATGGATTGGAATACGGAAAAGTAGGATTAATTTTTTTACAAAAAGCACAAAAAATAGTATTTCAGCGCCAAATCTTGCAACAGCGTCTTTAAACTTCACTCAGACGACGTCATATCTCTTAGCCAATGAGCGGCTAATCCTCAGGTTTTCCTCCCTCCCACACAAAGTGCCACGCCTTTTGCCGAAGGAAAGCAGATCAAAACAGTTGCTGGCGATAACACCGCTCATCCTCGTTTGTAAACAGTAAACAACATTCATTTCATTTTAGGTCTTCTGGTTTGGGGATAACAGCCTTTTGTTGCTTCAAATCCCATAACTCTTTATTTCAAACTCAAATCTTCAGGTTTTAGTTGTTTGTTCCAGCATTTTCGTTTTTACTACTTAAAGCAATTTTCTCCTTAACGCAAGTATTTTCTAATTTGGATGCAAGAAAAATGGAGATAAAGCGTCCAAATGGCAAGCAAAAATCTCAAAGCTTAATCAAAATGAAATGATCTTCATGTTTATTTCTTTCTCTGCTTTTGCTATTTTAAAATATAAATAATTTACTAGAGCTATTCAAAACAAATTTGTATCGTAATAGTAGTTAATTTTTATAGTATAAAATAATAATGAGAAACATCTTGTGGTAATTCAGTAATGAAACCGTTAAGTGCTACAATAGAGTCTTTTTCCCTCGGGCTGAGGCTTCGCGAAACATCAGTACCCGGTTAAAGAAAACCTAACAATGTTTATTTTAACTTACACTTCATTTTAGGTTTCTAGCAAACTGCATGTCCTAATCCTTGTACTTGCTTTTAAAGAAACACAGAAACGATCAAATTAGTTCTCGAATGAAATAGCATATACTTTATTCTCTTGAAGTCTAATGGTTTGGTATGGTTTGTGTTTAATGGCGCAAGACGAATCATATTTGTCTGTCATTAATAAGAATGGTGCGTCTCAACAAACCGTTCTGTAGCACACGCGTAAAAGCTGCAGATGAATGCTCACAATTGGATGCAGTTATGTAACTGAAGATTAATTTCAAACTTCATATTTTGATTTAAGGCTGTTTTCGAAAAACATTGCTGAAAAATTCTAAATCTGCATTTTTCCGAAATTGTTCATTTTTGTATTCTGTATACGCTGTTATAATAGTTATTGATGTTAATTCAATTTTGTGTAGCAATATAAACTTAGGTACAGTTTTCATTGGGGCCATTTCATGTGACTTCATAGTCATGTGACAAACAAAAAACATGACTTGTAAAAATTAATTTTTAATGGCTTTTTACATAGAATTGCTATAATTTATGTCACAAATAAGAAAACTGTTCTATCTGATTACTATACGTACAACCTGAAAATGAACTGCATACAGGGAGTCCAATAAAGTGATTTCTCACCATATTTAACTTTATAACACAGACAGCTGTAGTCATAAAAGTGATTTCTAGGCATAGTCAAATGGCTATATTCGATTCGATGAGGCAAAAAACAGCGCCTCCTAGCATCGAAGACAGAAGTTAGAGTTCCGATCTTGAAAACTAAGCAAGATGCAGGAGAGCAGTCCCACCATAAAGTTGTAGAGCCGCATCGATTTAGTACAAAAAAGACACATTGCGCATATGGATGCTTAGAATAAAACGCACGCAAAGCTCGTTTGTTCGCGATTTCCAACACTTACGTTCCGAAATGCGATAGAAATGAGCGATAGAACTAGTTGTCACTATACACCAGGGCCGTATCGAGGTGATACTACGCCCTTGGCAGAACTGCCAAAAATACGCCCCCCCCCCTCCTCCACTCACACTACAATTCCTTTGTCTTCTCTATAATTCTCCGATCAGGAAAAAACTTCATTCCTACAAATATTTTTTCTACACAAAATAAGCATATTTTATATTTTTTAAAGTAGATTTAATAAAAATGATGTATTATTGAAAAATGATACCTGAATGAATTATACCGATGAAAAATTCTGTACACAACAAAATAAATGTATCAGTAATGAACAAAATAAAATTACAAATTGCCTAAATAAATTACAGAAACGGAGTGATTTTTCTTTATAATGATTTCGATCATGAGCCGATGCAAATTCAGCAACTCTCTCCTACATATCATTGGAAGAGTAAGATATAAATATGATTTTATGATTGAATATTGATTAATTTTTGGTGGATGTACAGCGAGCGTCTTATTTATTTTGGAACTCTTTTTTTAACTAAACAAATCTTACAAAAGTTGTTAAGTTTTGAAGCAAATTGGGAAACTGCTGCTACACAACATTTGTTGTTTCTGTTAGCACTAAATTCAAGACATAGGTATAACACCATATATGAACATGGTTAACAATGCAACAGATAGTGTTAACAATGGAAAAACATTATGCGATTATATATAAATAAGGAAATTAGTTCAATTTCATTTCAAAATTGAAAAGTATTGTTGCAAATCGAATTTTTTTTTAATTAAGGGAAAAAAATTGCACAGCAATTAAATTGGTATAAGTAAAAAGTCATTTTTTTGAGATGATATATTTGAAAAATATCGAAAAAACTCCAAAATCTTGCTAATTTTTTATTAACTTAAATTTTAATTATCTTTTGACAGTGATTTGCTTGTTGATTTTCCTCTTGTTTTGAAGAGCATATACGCCAAATTTTATCAATATCAGACAAAAACTGTCGATTTCTATAAAAGATAAATAACATTCATCCTGAGATCACGAATTTGGTGTAGAATAGCTGTATTAGATTTTTTTATGTAATAAACTCTAACGTGAAATACCATAGTGTTATTTTTATATTTTGCTTGTAAGCATCCTTTTGTATGCATATTTTTACGACTAATAAAAGCGCATGTATGCGTAGGTGACTGTCTGTCGACGTTCTACAAGACAGACCGTTGAGCCTAGAATTGCCAAATTTGGTACAAGTATAATATGTAGAGTGGGAAAATACACCTCAGAATGTTTTTTAAAACTTTAATTAAAACTTAAGCAAGAATTGGGGGGGGGGGGTTTCAGCGATAATAACCGGAAATATTATCATATAAAAATAATTTTTACACCGTCTTAAATTTCATATATATATATATATATTAACAAAAGAAAACACTAAAACCATTTCAGAAAAGAAAAACCAAAATAGCAAAACGGAACATAACGCTAACGTCCGAGACGTGTCGTCAGCAAGGAAATTCCGAACGAACGTATACTTATTACCGGTTTTTTCTAAACACAAACTCTAGCAATATTGCTAAAAAGAGTTTGTTTCCCCGGAACACCGAACAAAAATATATATTATATATCTTTCAAATGATAACAGTTCAGTTGTCGTGCAAGTTTTTTTTTAAAAAATATCTTTAGGTATAATTTTCTACAATAGTTTGCAACGCTGTAATGAAAGTCAAACCAATTTCATTGATTCATCAAATCTTTAATTCAACGTTTGTCTTAAAGTTTAATTTAATGTTTGTCTTATGTTTAAAAAATGTGCTATAAAAATTTATTTTGATTATTGCAATATAAAACCTTCTTTTGTTGTAATAAAATACAGTCATTTTCGCTCTTTGTCAGCTTTTTAGTCTAATTTTTTTTGTTAATTCTTTGCTACTTCAAATAAATTTACTTTTTGGATAGATTTACTACATTACTTTGATCGATTTACTTTTTAGCTATGATCTTCAACCCATTTTTTCACTTAAGGTAGAATAATCTTATCTGGATATTATGCCAACTACTAATTTGTAATAATTAGGTAAAACATTCGAGTTATAATCAGTTAAATAATGTGTAATAATTGTAATTTAAATCTGAATTATGCATGATCAAAATAAAAATTAACCTTCATTCCATTTAAAGATTTTAAAGAGCCATTCTGCCCAACACTTTTTTAACAATTGAATGTAAAGATCAAAGTCATTAATTTGATTAGATGCAAAATATACTGCCTCAAAATTTAGTTCAGATACTGTCTTCTGCTTTTCTTTTTTTGTATTGTCTTCGTCTTTTGTAACAATTAATACTTTCAGCTTGCCAAAAATTAAATAAGTTGATGTATTTAAAGTAGGTTGACATAATTAATATACAATTAATAAAATCAGCTGGTTATAGAAGGCAGCTACTATTTAATACAACAAAAGCAATGTAAACATACAGAAATAATTTGAGCCCACCTCTTTAAAAGTAATTTATCTTCTAAGCAAATTACGAAAAAAGTGCAAGTATTTCTTTCTGCACCCACTTTCCGCTGACCAAAAACAGAAATCCAACATTTCCTCCCAGTTATTTGTCACTAAAGAAACATCAGAAGATCACTCGTCCGATAAAGACGATGCCCCTTTATCCTTTTTACCATGTAGTAAACATGATGAAATAAGCCCTCCCCCGAAAGACAAAAATCTTAGAAAAGGCACGAGTGTCCCTTTTAGTTGTCAAATTACGTTAATTTTTGCTCCCCCTCCTCAGAGTTTTAGAAGTTCGAAGAAGATTCTTAAGACAGGCGAGCTCGCTTGTCCATCAATTTTACGTCAGTGAAATGAGCTGCAAAAAAGAAAAAGAAGCATGTCGTTTTGCCATCTCTAGGTAAGGTCCACACCTACCTTGCAAAGAAGGACCCTTTCGCCTTGCCGGAGGGGCTCTTCCGTCCTGCGGGACAATAAAGTCAAAGTGCTCATTGCGGCACCAATTTGTAACATAATTTGTCTAATAATTTTCTTCCAAGAAAAGGCGCAGGCCCTTTCTCTCTCTGTAAGGGGGCCACTACCAGACAAGCTGGCAACTTGGCGAGACCACCACAGGACAAAACAACTCACAACTCCTGTAATATTTAATGAACCACAGAAGACTTATTCTCAAA
Organism: Araneus ventricosus; assembly: GCA_013235015.1. Classification (NCBI taxonomy): domain Eukaryota; kingdom Metazoa; phylum Arthropoda; class Arachnida; order Araneae; family Araneidae; genus Araneus; species Araneus ventricosus. The sequence goes on from BGPR01000056.1 coordinate 1,479,014, forward strand.
TTTTTTCCTCTGCACAGCACATCGTACCAATCTAACTCCTAAACTTTTTTCAAATGGTCATTTTTGCGCCTCCTTCTGCCTGCGCCCTTGGCGGGTGCCAACCTCGCCACCCTCCTTGGCACGGCCCTGCTATACACATGTATCATCTGCGCTAAGTCTGCTCTTCCTGGGTCATAATAAGCATTTGGATTCTGGATTGAATTTCACGTTGCACATATAGCGTTTAAGTTTTGATTTTGATTGCTATATTAACGTGGCTTGTTTTAGGTCGGACCTAGTAATTTTGAATTGAAGTCAGATGATGAGGACGACATAACATCACAGCATACCCCTGCGCCTAGAATAAGAATCATCAATTCTTTAAGCAGTTGAGCAGGCATAGAGCGATTTATTTATTTTTGCATTAACCCTTTTACTGGTTAACTGGTTTGTTTCTCAACTATCTAATTAGATGACATCTTCTATTTTGGGAATGCGTTGGCATTTTAATTCCAATGGGAATCTAAAGGACAGTTGAAATGCTTATAGATTCCACGTAATTTTTGCTTCGAACTATAATGTCTGTGAATGGCTTTGTTTTAGTTTATAAGTTTAAAACTGTGATAAATTGATGCACGTAAGGCGTACAGGTAAATATGTTAAGGGATTAAAAGACCCTAGCCAGACGTTTGACCCGGCGAATCTAACGTGCATAGTAGTACTTTGCGGATGTTTGATTGAATCGGGTGTCGAACTTAGGCACTTCTGTTCTGAAACCGCGATTCTGCCACCAGGTCTTCCCAGACTTGCTCAGATGTGGAAAAACATCACATTGAATATTACATATGTGACAGGTTGGGAAGAAAGTAGGTTAGTGGTTAAAAAACCCCCAATTTTTCGGGTTCCGACTGTAATTTTTAGGGTCTCAAGACAAGTATTAAGTAAGACTTTATAGACCAGGGTTTCTTAAATTTTCTTCACTCGGAATTCATTTGAAGTAATCATATTAATAAAAAAATCGCAATCCCATCTATGTACGAAAAATTTTCGTGACCACAAATGTAGATATAAAAATAAAACAGCACAGCGAAGCATTAATTAATAATCATATTTATTTAAATGTATTTATTTAAAAAATTTTACTAAAATGTATCAAATACAGTTTTATGATCAATATTTGGGCAACCCTAAAATTATGTACGCGACGTCACTTGGGGTAGGGTCTAACTGTTGAATTAAACTCTGTCTCTATTACAAATATCTGATAAAGTTTGACTGAACTTTCAACGATTTTGTCGCATCTCCTACCCTAAAAGTTTTGTACTATTCAACATTCGCTTTGGCAATGTCAAAATTTTGCTTCATTTACAGTGTATATCGTCGCTTAACAAGCAACACCACCCATCTCAATTTTTTTGAAATTTCAAAGAGGAAGGAAATACTCAATTTTTCGCAACCAATAACGGATATATCTGATTTTTTTTCACATCTGACATGAACATAAGACCGAAAGTTACAACCAGATGTGAACAAAAAGTTCAGAAATAATCGTTATTGGTTGCGAAAAATTGAGTATTTCCTTTCTTGTTGTCTGCTCTTTAAATGTAGTTTCAAAGTAATTTTATGACACTCCTAAATATTTGTGTACAGTTAAAAATATTTTGGAAAATGCTGAAATCAATAAGAAAAATAAATTTAATTAAAAAGTTTTTAAAAACGTTCATTTATTAGTATACTAAAAACTGAATTTGTTTCACTTATTTTCTACTTCTAAGTTTTTAATTTATAATTTCAGTATTAGAAATATTACGGAATCTTGAAATAAGTTTTTGTCAAATTCATTACCAGGGAGCTCCATGCCTATGGAATCAAACTGGAAAATTATCAATTGAATAACTAATAATTAAGTTCTGAATAATTAAAAAATGTATTGTCATCGACAACACACAAGTGTTCAAAATTTGAAAACTCTAGCCCAATAGGAAGTGAATGAAAATTCGATTACAGAATTCCATCGTTATAAACATCAAGCAAAGTGTATAAAAAGAACATTGTTAAGAGTTTTTCAAAAATCTAGTAAAATTAAAATAATTATTAAAATTGAATTTTAGTTTAAGTTACTTACATTTTTCCATGTGCTTACTGGAAAGAGATAAAAGATATCTAGCTCACTTTTGGAATCGCACTTTTTTTGGAGATGGCACCTCTCATTTAATCTTTCTGAGGAATGAATCTTGAAACGTGTTTCAAAGATACAAGGGTTCATATGTGTTGAACAATACGCTTTTGAGATGAAAGTTCTATATCAGGGTGTTACGAGTCTGTGGAAACTGACTGAAATCAAAGCGAAACCCTAAAGGGGAGGTTGAGTTTGTGGGGTCTACTGTCTATCCGCCATGAGAACTCTGCTTGTCCAATTGTCTCGTTGATGGCGGTCACTTATAGAAACAGATTATCGTAGGAGGAATCCATTTCGAATAGGTAGAAGTTCATGAATGATGTTCTCTTTTTACAGTCGCAAACTGGCACCAAGAATAAAACAAAACCCCGACTTCCATCGGATTCCTCCTATTAGAACAAGATCTTCTCTAATATAACTAGTTGCTACCGCCATCAACCACATGAGCAGAGTTCGTAAACTTAGCTGCGTTATCTAGTTACAAATAAGAGAGAAAGAAGGTTGAATGGCGCAGTAATACGGGTTTTTGTTAGCATATGTGCTTTGATGTAGCAAGGCAATTGTATTGAATTAAAACGCAAATAAAAAGTTCAATTTATGTTTTAGTTTACCTTTCTATTTGTTTGTGAATTGATTTAAAGTTTGAAATATTTAAAAATGACGAAAACTTCATCAAGTTATGAACATCAAAAATTTAAAAAAATGTTCTAAACAAAGGCTGTTGCAACAACATGAAGACAGTGTGAAGATTATTAGATAGATACTGGACATTAGGGAACAAAGACAACAACAGCTCGTACACCAGGATATAGGTTGCCTTGTAAAGAGAATCATAAATGTCTTTTTAACAAAATCGCCTACTCGAATAAAGTACAGATTACTAAACGTAATGTAGATGGGTTTGAAATGACTATAAATAAAAAGTTTCACAACCGCATCGTCTACCACGATAGTTTTGCTTCAATCGTGTGCTTGTTTACTTGGTGATGCATACACTGTTTTTACTGCATTCGGTAAGTTTTAAATTGAAATTCATATCTAAGTTAGCATAACAGTGACAGAAATAATTATCAACGTTACAATAACCTTGAAAATATAATAATTTAAAAAAGTTTTAATAAAAGCAGATTATCAATCTTTTTAGCAAAAAAGGACAAAAACAACTTTTATTCGAAGGGTGAATATCGGAATTTGAAACTATATGGCTCTATGGGATAATAGATATGGTTCTCTAGTTTTGAATTCCCGTCAGGCGAGATGGCGGTTCTTGTGTGTGAAGAAATCAACTAGCTTCTAACTTGCTTACAAGCTTGAGAAAACTTATTCAATATCAAATTTAAGCCTTTAAAAAAAAAAACAGTTCGCTTCACCATAGTGCACCAGAGTCGCTGAAAGGAATTAGAATTAAAATGATATACAATAATATTGGCAGTTTCTTTTTTTGCGTTTGCGTCTACTCCTAGAAAATGAAGCCCTACATCGCTTCGCAGGACAGGCACAACAGGAAGGATACTTCAGTTCAACTTGCAGCATGATAAGAGGCACCCGATTAAGGGGTACCCTGTACGACGGCCGAGCGAAAGCACCAGCAATCCTGCTCCCATTCCAGGCAAACAAACCGTAGGACGGTCGTAGAATCCATATGGCTTGCTGCATTGGTCCAGGGTTAATGGGGCCTCATTTTACAGGGAGCACAATACCTAATTTCATAATGAACGGAGGCATATCTGTATGGTAGTTAATGCCTTGGCAAGAAGCTTAGGTTGGAATATTTTGTTTGGATTGTCGGCAGCTAAAGTCGGCATTCGTCTTTATAAGTCACTATGGGGGGATTACAGCCTTTGTTGCTTCAAATCCCATAACTCCTATCATTCAAGTTCAAGTTCAAGTCACTATGGTCGGAGTCAGAAGCTAAAGAGTTACTCATTTACATTCGTAAACGGAAGAATCCTCACACGACGTATGTCAATTATCACCAGCCGCGGAATAATACGCTCGCGTGGTAAGTCAATATCGTCTTTAGCGTATTATTCCGTGACAGAAGTCAAGCGAACATCGTCGCTTATTCCACGGCTGGTGATAATTGACAGTTTCCATGTGCGGATTATTCCGCTTACGAATGCAAATGAGCTAACGTGAACTAATAGCACAAATGAGATACAATTCATCTTTTTTTTTAAAACTAATTTTACTTAAATCTTTATTTCTGAAAGCCCGCCATTGCCTAAAATGGAAGGGCTTATGAATAATGACTTAGGTAATTCGAAAGTATCTGCTATTATTTTCAGAATATCGCCTTATTATGAAAGAAAGTCATTGTTAAACAACTCCAGTCCTTTCTTTTTAAGAAGTCTCTTTTGTTTCGTAAAACCACTTTTCTAATTTAAAATAAGTTACATTAACAATACAAACTGATTTAATTAGAATGCAAGTAAATTTCTTCTAAGTTCATTTTTTATTTAAAGAGTAATACCCTTGGAAGAAAAAGTCTCAACTCTTTTGGGAAAAGAGTTGGAGAGAAATACATGAATAAGTACTGCAAAAAGCTTCTCCTCCGAGACCAAAAGTAATTAAAATATTCCAAAATCTTCATGAGCTGAAACATTTCAATTTATTTTGAAAGCAAAACTTCAAAAACAAACAAAACATGAAAAATCTTAAAAGAGAGGATTAATCGAATTAATGTAAGTTACTCAGAAGTTCTTTTTAATTTGGTAAGTATTAGTCTGCATCACAAACTTCAGTATTTTGAAATATAACATTAATTCGTACATTGATAGATTTGACAATCAGAAAATATGTAACGTGCATTGTGATTTTGCAAATCCAGCGGAAGAAAATTAAGAACACGGAGGCAAGTATTTGAACTTTTTATCATTCATATTCAAGTAGATGACAAAGCCCCCTACCCCCAAAAATAACTACAATTATTAAAATTTTTTTGAGGTTATCGTAATCTATTAGTCTGAATATCATGGTAATCTAAAACGAAAATCATTTTCAAATTATAATAAAATACAGTGACAATCATATCTAAGGATATAAAAAGCTTGAAATTCTCATTTACAGAAAATGATACGCAAATTAAGTTTTTGCACTGTGGTTACAGAAGAATCGATATACAATAACAATCTCGTAGTAACTTATCAACCATACACTGCTCAAGTAGAGTAAGTAGTAATAAATATTGAAAGTAGACAATATTGAATTCTATTGAAATAAGGGACGATTATAGAAAAAGTGTTTTAAAAATAAATTTTAAATTTGCGATGTATTTTTCAAGAAAAAAACAACATATCTTCCATATATACATTGGTGTATACTTGGGTACATTGATACATTTAGATTCAATTTATTTTAATTTGGGTTTTTAGCAATGATTTGAAATAATGCTTTGCAATCTTTGAACATTGTGCAGTTTTTCACAAAACATGCAAGTTTGGTTTTGAGGTGTTGGCATCATGATTTGAATCATTCCAAGTTGAACCAGCGGGAGTATTCGCCCCTCGACTTTCTCGTATATGTCTACAATATAACCTTGTCTTCTGTTTAACTTCCTTGAGTAGTGAATAGAATCGAGTATGGATTTTAGGTCTATTCTTTTTGATCGATTGGTTCTAAAATTTGATGTAGGTATACAGTTTAGGTGTAAATATCACACACTAATTTCATTCATTTAGCTCGTTGCTCTTTTGAGTTACCGTTTCCACATATATTACACGAACAGTCATACAGTCTATATCTCATTTAACCCAAAATTTGATAACGATCAATAATTTTGGTGTTGAGTTCACATTGAAATTCATCCCTCAAACTTGTTGCGTTTTTTGAATTATCATGTTAACATACATACAAATAGACAGACCGAAAGACAGGGAACCTTTTAATGGAGTTGTTCAAAATTTTGCAGAAGTTAACAATTCTAGTAATAAAACCACACAAGAAATTTCCTATGTCTAGCAAGATCCGGATTTGAGTTATCGTATTCACAAATAAATTCCAAATAGGGTTTTTCGAACTCATGGAGGTTCTAAAACTTGTAGATTCATGAAAATCTCAAGGTTGAATTCCTTGACGATTGCAATATTTTCTATACTTCGTATACGAGAAAGTAAAGATGACACACATTAAGTACTTATAATATTCTGGGAAGGTAATGGAGACTTTTTTCTTTAACATTTTTATCTGCTGCAATCCAGAAAAAGCGCGATCGATTTCTGTTCGAAGATAGACCGATAGAACACATTCGCGCCTAACTTCTTCCACACGAAAATCAGCAAGTTTTTTTCTATTTTCTTAATTGCACTAAAGATACAGATGCTAAGGATTTATGTCAGCTGCGTTCAAGCAAAAGGTAAAATAAAATCATGCATCACTTATGAGATCTCATTTTCATTTCATGTCTGACAGATTTGCTGTTCATCAAGTCAACTCCCAACATATGGCAATTTATCATTCGACTAGGGCTAAGACAAATTATTTTCATTCTTTCCTCTCTTATCTCAGTCATATCGGTCAACCCAGGTTACAAGATCGATATAAATAAAAGAAAATAAAATCATTACCAGTTTATTGTTTATCCAATAGACATAACCGATAATGTACTTCCTTATAACTGCCAACAAATTTTTGCCACGTTGCCCTTTCTCGATTTCTTCCCGTGGTTTCTGTTGGATTTTAGTAGAGCGGAATTTAGTTTCTTTTAATTGTTCCAAAGGATGCATATCAAGTTTCTCCCAGCAATTTATTATAATCAAGGACAGTAATAATTATAAAAATACAGTTTATGAAAACTATTACTAGTGAAACGACGATGTTACTACCTGTTCTAAAATCCGACTCTTCTGACAAACTACTTCGGCATCAATTTCTTTTGCCGTATACATTTCAAATTTCTAACAAACGAATTCAGGAATAAACACTCTTTTGTGTCACGGAGTGATTTAGTTGCAGAGATTTGTCATCGATTGACAGCATTTCCTCCATAAGAATCAAAAAATATTTTGATGACAAATATGTGACTCGTCGCAATTTATTCAATACATTGTTCATTCTACATTAGTACGAGAATATTCGAACATATCTAAATATACACTGATTTATGATTGAATCGCAAATAAACAACTCATGTACAGGTATGAAAATCTCATATATAAAACATCTAATTTTATAAAAAAATAACCTTATAAACTGAGGAACATTAACATGCTGACGTCCAAAGCAAATTACAGATTTCCGGTCCCAGAAGCCAACTGGATTCAATCATATATTATTCTTAACCTTAAATATAGTACAGATAAACTATCAAAAATGAAAAAAAAATTAAAACTGATGCTGATTATGCGAATTGACTGAACCATTTTCATACCTTCATTCTGGCTTCTCAACTAAAAAGTTCTTCAAGGAAGCCGATTACGAGATTACTCGTATTACTACATGTTTCGACTTTCCACTCAGCTGGCACATTATGGCAACAATGCTCCGAAATGTCAGTAGTAGGTTAGACGCGGTCGAGTTCGTTGCATTTGCTATGCCGAATTTGTACCAAGGCTAAAAAAGACGAGAAACGCGTTATTTCTGCCCAATTTGTGAGAGAAGCCAGATCTTTGAGTTGAAGAATGTTTCAAAAATACCAAAAAGCATAATGTTTAATATTTTTCTTGTTTTTGTACATATGCTTATATTTCTTTTCAATTTACTAATAAATTTTATGCTTGTGTAAGCCAGGCATGTAGTGGAGCCAGGACGCATTGGGATGGCGTTCCGGCACTGCTTTTCCCCCAAGAGAAATAAATAAGAAAAAAATTGTCAAAACGTCCCTTAAAACAGCCCGATTTTTGTCACTCAGATTAGAACATTCCGGTACTGCTTTTGTTGCGACTACACCACTAGTCAGGCTTGACTTTTATTTCTGTTCCTAGGAGCCACTTATCCTAAACAACCATTATTTTCTTCGAATCTAATTGTAGTTTCACGAAAATGGCCAAAAAGTTTCTACGAGATAACTCGTAGTTGACAGTCAACATGCCAAAAAAATTTACTCTTATTTAGATTATAATCTAAAATTATTTCTGAAGCAAAATACTTTTATAAAAATAATACTTGCTACGAAAGGCAACATAAGACAAAATGATATATCGGAAGATAGATAATACCGTTTGATATCATTTGGTACGAAAACAGGCTAATTTATAAATCAGGGGTTGATGCTTATCTTAGAACCATGTATAATTTACATTGTTATAGTGTATAGTTAAAAATGTGAGCGACACAAACTCGCGTTACTGCGGAGTGTATGATCAAGGAACGACGTGGCCAGCTTCCGTGCTTCCTTTGAGCTGCTCAGATGAAATATTGAAGTACGACTGAAAATAGACCTACCATTGTCATAATTTCGAATCGGTCTTCCTGTAGTTTCAAAACAATATTCAAAATAAAGGAGCTTGAATTTTTCACCCTTTGCCCAAATGCATTTAATCGAGATATTGCACACTATGGAATGATCTAATAATTCTTGGACTTCTACAGAAAGAAAAATCTTTTGACTCTTGTATTCCTCAGAAGTAAAAGAGAAGGCCAATTTAGAGATCATTTTATTATATAAAAGATGTTTAATGAGATCTTAAACTTTAACATTTTCATTTGCGATTTCGAGTTAACTTAAAAGTACCAAACATAAAATAACGCCGCAAGGAAATTTTCTTGTATGAATATATTTATAATTACGCAATTTCGAAATTTTGCTTTGTATTTTGGTAACTGAAGAGTAAAGTAATTTTTATTGCGTATAATATATATTCGCATTTTCACGTTTGGAATTAACTTCTCTTTGAAAAAGTATTCTACTAAATGAAAAAAAAAATGTTAATCATGTTACAGAATATGGAGATAAAAAAAGTTCCCATTATATAAAAAAAAAACATTCGGTAGTTAGAGAAAAATAAGGGAGGACTGCTGATCACTGAAAACATAATTACATCTTTTAATGGGTCATTTATTAGATATATCACTTAAAAGCATCACGACGATGCACTTTTTCATATTCTTTTTAGTCTAAAATTGCCCCTCAGACTAGTGAAGGGATTTAATATTGATAGTCTAATACTACTGTGGTGCAATGAAAAACATGTTCCGACTTTTTTCTTTTACAGCCGTTCTACGTCGGTTCTTCCATTTTTCAAATTGCTCGTTTCAGCAATATATATATATATATAATATACAATCCATGGTAAAAATACGATTGAATTTCTTTCAAATTCATCACGTTTAGGACATTGTTATTTTCTATAAATTAATTCGTTACTTAGAGGGTAAACTTCCATTATTTTGATCATTCATTAATGTTTCATTAAGTTTTAGTCAAGCTGAAAATGTCATGCTCCTCCCTGTCATTTTTTTCTGTCATTGCAACAAAAAAAAACGGAACCGATACAAAAAAGGTTTAGCAGTCTCAATAGTTTTTATTGTACGTGCCTAAACTGTTAACAGCACGAGAAAGAAAGAGAAATTTCAGCGAAGGAACTTTTTTTTATTTATTTTCATTCCTTGATCATTTTACTGACAAGGTCATGTTAGGATGACATGTAGCTCGACGTTAATTTTGTGTCTTTCGGCGTAAAAAATGGTTTTTACTCTCTGGATACTGTTTTCCTGTGTTGATGGGTGTCACTAAATATAGATTAAAAATGTGCGCTCTGAAGTCTAGAAAAATTTTATGTTGGAAAGTAGTAGAAAATTGACATGAAATTAATTTACTCCAAGAAGATATTACACATCTTTTGATGAGCTTAAGTAGAATAAAATAGTATTATAAAGGTAAGATCTGTGGTTGTAGCTTGTGTTAAATCTTATATTTCAGTCAACTCTTGAATCAAATAAATACTCGATGTTATTTTCCACAACTATTATGTATCCAACTAGCTTGTACAGGACTCCGAATGACTAACGCATATTGTAAACAAGATAAACTTGAATGAAACATAACAAAAAATTTGAAATAAAGTTAAAGTAAATTATCAAACTCAGATGATGTCGACATTGCACAGATGAGTGAAAAAGAGTTCCAAAGATGAGGAACAGAAGTTTTTATATCACTCCTGTTTTTACGCAGGCGCGAGATGAAAAGCGCACGCAGAAATGAAGCGCTGTTGCTACAGGTCATAAACAAGGTGTTTATCATCTTATATCTTTAAAAGATCTATCAAGAACTCATTAATCTCTTGCTGTGCTTTGGAGAGTCCGAATCATAATCAAAGTTTTCGATCAAACATGAATATCAAGAATTGAATTCATTGTCATTCTCTAGGACCAAATGTGAATATCATGAATGTGACTCGTTAATAGATATTGTAGTGTTGAGTTTTGTATTGAAGCTCATTTGATTCCACAAATGTGATATCACATGAAGTAAATAAGTGAAACTGTTTCTCCGGAGACATTTGTTAATTGCAACCTCTTCCTCACCAGATAGGAACCGTTTCAATTAATCAATTTAGTCTGTACTTTTTTAAAAATTAAATGCTATGGAAACATGTTAAATTAAAAAAGTAACTACATCATCATCTGATCGCATCACAATGTGATTATATAGAGAGGTGAGTTAATCTTGTATTGGGCAACGTAGGTGCCTCGTCTAGATTATTCGATTCAATTTCTTGGGCAGTTTTATTTTAGATAGATTTAAATGAATTATAGTATTATGGAGTTGCATATAAATAGCAATTCGCTTCCTCTCAAAAGTATATGAACCTGCTCGCAAGCGTTTCATTTAAATAACGATTAAAAATAGCCTGGCTTTGGATCGTTGAAGGCTAAATGCGCTTTCTCTCTCCAAGACTCGTCAAATCGCAGAAGATCCGAACAGGAACAAAAGTTTAAAACTCATTTAACGAACTTCTTTTTAGTATATATGCCAATTGTTTCAATGCTAACATAATCTTAAAAGTATTTAAAAATTTATTTTCTTACTTCAGTTTGCTGCAAAGGGAAACACAGTGGGGCTTTAAATAGTCGATCTAATATGGTGCAGATGTTTTTCTAATTAATGAAATTCAAATAATCCAGAAATTAACGTTCGGAGGGATGCAATATGAGAAGTCACAAAATTAAACTTTGAGAGCAATGCCTACTAGATCCGTTGTACCAAATGAAAAATTAAGGAAGAAAAAATAATGACTTAGCATGACCAAGCACTTTGATGCTAAAAAAAAGCCAAGACTAGCATAATGTAACGTATACAAAAAATTTGAGATGTAATAAATAATGATCAGGTTTATATGACACTGTGTTCATATTTATGGCTTCGGAAAAAATATCCTCGTATTTGTTTGCCAAGTCAGAATATTCTGATTTTCCTGATGAGTTCTATGTGGGTAAAAAAAATCCATATTTATTTATACATTTTTTTAAAAAATCTCCAAAAAATCCGCAAAGATTCAATTACATGTCAAACTATACGGATTACCAACGGAAAGTTTATTGCCCAGAGAAAGTTATTAGATAGAAATAGAGATGGGAGGGGGGCAGGGTTCTTTTGAGAGCACTAGAACACGGGGTCCTTTAACTCCCGCTTCTAACTGGAATTGAATGGTTAGTGATATAACAATCATATGCGCCTTAATATTTTTTTACCTCATAGTATTTAATTGTTTTCTTTCCCATTCATTGTAATAGTGTGAATACAGTTTTTGTTATTAATAGATATCATAATTTAAAAAAATAAGAATGAAGAAAATAAAAAAAAATAATTGATATACATAAAGAAGGAATATTGCTGCGATTGTGCTATTTATGTATCAGAGTGATTGTTGGTATATTCGCTTTTTACACTGGTCATGCTGTCTGTAAATGGGCAAGGGGATAGAGGGGGTATTCTACTCGCCTATGCACGACTACGCTTTTCTACGATTTCTATTACTTCTGGGGTCGTACACTCGTATCTCTTTGATGACATCGTCGTTGCTGTTGTACATCTTGCTGAAGAATTTTTTGGCTATTGTAAGAAAAAATTCTAGCATGTCTTTTAGGCGGAGGTCTTCCTTATACTTTTTTAGTTCATGACGAATCATCAATTTGTTAATATTTGTCTAGAGGTGGAATTTTGAAGGATTTTACGACTTTTCATTGTGAGCCTGATCCGCAGCTTCCTACACCGGGGATGCTTAACTAATTAGTTGTCATAGTAGAGATTTGTAGAGAAGGAGTTTGTTGCATAACGAGAGTTTGGAATTGCGATTTAAAAGAAGGTAAAGCTGGGATTTCTCAGCTATGAATTTTTCATATCATCTATTGAGTATCATAATAGCGAATTTTTTTTTTAAATCGATTTTAGATTGAAAACTACCAAATGGCACCTAAATGAATCTTTCTTTTCGTCTTGAAAACAGGCGAAAGGATATATCAACTCCTTGCTTCTAGAGATGACATACATCATACAGAAAAAATGACTTTTGCAACGCTATTTTCTCCAGATGATGAATTTCGACCCTCCGCCACTATTAGTCTTAACAGGCGATATTATCTAAATGATTTTTATAGATGAATTTTTGGTTTAAAGTCACACCAAGATATTTCGTCTCGCTGTTCCACAAGGGATAGCCCTTTCTGAAGTAAAATAATGAGCATACGTATCACTGCAGTGTGAAAAACGAAGTGTAGAAAGCTTAACAAGCTACATTTATACGCTTGAGATTTCAATTTGAATCAACTACACTGATCCTTATGTTGTCAGGGTTGACAGGCATGTCGAAGAGTGAATATAACGAATTATTTTACTCTCTGCCTTAACTAATCGCGTAGAATAATTCAGTAGAGAAGAATCCCTAAAAGGAATTGATATGTTGCCAGAGATAATTAGAGCATACGAACGGAAATCTTGCTTAAGGTCCATGAAAAGCATGTTATCGCTCTACTTCTACTGAATAATGAAATATTTATAGCCCTTTTTGCACGTAAATGAAACCAAATGCATCTCATCAATACAGATACTGTTATATACCTATATACTTAAACAAAATAAAAAAATAAATTTGAAATTTTGATGAAGGTTTAACAAAAGAGCCAAAAAAGCATTAAAATCAGTAAAATGCAAAACCATTATTATTTCTCTAAATGATGTGATTTAATAAAAATCATTACACGTAGAAACACTAAAGGGTAGCAACACCAAATTGATAAGCGCTATCACCCAGAGCAGCGGTTTCCAACCCGCGGCACGCTAGTTAAGAGTCGAAGTCAGGGGTGATTCAACAATCTTCATTCGTTTTTTTGCTTCATAAAACAATATATTTTTAATCATTTTACAGTAAGCGTTACTAATTACTGACCTATACGTGCATATAATATTTATATAAATATATGTGTTTGTATATTTTTACTTGAATATTTAGTTAGTGGGCCTCAAAATATTTTTTTACACAACAGGTGGTCCGCACAACCAAAAAGATTGGGAACCACTGATCTAGATGATCATTGTAGGTTTTTCTCTAAGTTGAAAGAAAAGCCTTGTACTGATATCTACGTTAGAGCACAGAAACAACACATGTTCATCATATTCAGATTCTCAAGAATTTCTCGATTTTTCGGAAGCATAAAGGAATAAATACAAGGTGATTCAAAATATTCTAGACAAAATAAAAGGGGAAATAATGTGTATAGAAACAAACAAACATCATATAGGAGCAGGGTCACAAATGTTTTCAGGAGGTACAAGCAGGAGTGGCGGTAGAGTCCGCCCGACGGGGGGGGCACAACCTGCTGTATAGGGGGAAAGAAGGGCCTAATTATAACCTTCTCAAATTTTCTTCAGATTTTTAGTTACCTACTATTTGAATAACCCGCTGCAAAAACGGGATACAAAAATATTGTCAATATCTGTAGAGATTTTTTTATGTATTTAGATTATTAATCTGTTTATACAGATTTCAAAGGAAATAATTACTCACCACCGCTGAAAATAGCCTCAAATCACCTAATTTTAAGGGTTTCCTTTATTAGAGCTATTTTAAATTTAACTCAGCTCAAACAAAACAAAGAAATAGGATCCGACGGTCAAATTATAAATATTTGAATTCAATTACGATAACATGCGTTATTGTATATGACACTTTTTAAAACAAAATTTTAACATTTTTCTTTCTACATTCATTGCGTGTGTTTTGCGTGTAAGCATATTAGAGCATGTGGATATATTAAACCGAGAAAAAAGCATTTAATTTAAATATTTAGCGCAGTTTTGCGTCCATTCCCAAATATCCAATGGTACATTTCACATTACAAAAGAAAAAAATAAGACTTTTAAATCATAATAAATAAATATGATACAACAAAACAGACATAACCACAAAATTGTTAGGTTTTATTCTAAAATATAATAAATCAGCTCATAGTGATAGGAGGTTTTAATGACATCAGTGCAGCTGAATTCGGCTTTTTGGATACAATGTATCAAACTTTTCTACTATATTATGCAAATCTAATTTCCTTGACCTGCTACTATGCACTCCTAAGATCATGAGGCTTTGAAGCCTATTCTGAACCATGGTCGTGCGCATATAATATTTTACAATTCGCAATGTGCTAAAACTTCTTTCGCACGCACATGTTGACACTGGTAGAGTGCATGCAATTTTTATCAATCTATTCATTTCGTAAAATGCGTCAGCAACTCGGGAAATGTACTGCTGCAGTTGTAATAATGTTTTCGGCTTAGATGCATCTGGCTTCCTTGCAAAAACACGACGCATATTCTCCAGTTCTATTTTCAGATCTTGTGATTTGCTGTGGTACAATCGACCAAAAGCAAAGATATCTTCTGTCTTCAAAAATGTTGTTGACTCTGGTACCAAAGCTTTAATGCCCAACATTATAATTTTATTATCATTGAAAAAACGTCGTTCAATTTCCTTTTTGAGCCTATCAATGACTGAAAACATTTCCCTGAAACAAAATCATAAATTGGTATTAGTCTCCTTGCTTTTGTTTTAAATAGATGTAAATTATATACACGCACAGGGCCGTCTTAAAAAATTTAGAGCCCTAGGCTAGAGTGATTTGGCGCCCTATCAGAACCGTAACTACGAATTTGAAAGTCTTGGGCTTAAAGTAAATACTTACCTAATAAAATAATTGAGGGGAAAAAGTCACCTGTTCTCTGTTTAATGCCTCATAATCTCAAAAATCACCACCTTTTCAAAATAGGATTTTGTGTGACAGCTTACATTCATATATATTTAAATACAAAATATACATATATATATAGACTCAAAATTTAGTATTTTTTCACTGATTTTCTTTATATGAATATTTTTTGAAATGTGATAGCTGTCTAGTTACTAGCCCTAAGAATATTTTTACTTTTTAAATATTTAAAACTATTATTAAATAAACAGTTTATTCAAAATCAAAATTAAACCGTTGTAGTGAATTTTTAAGCGCCTTTGGCTATACATGTTTGTTTTATCCCCTGGGCTACAGCTCAATTAGTTCTTTGTATAAGACGGCGCTGTATATATAAACATTGAATAAAATTATGGGAATATATAAATAACATACCTTCTGAAATCTCCTCTGTTCTGGAGTTTCTCCCTTTGCACAGGACAATCCACTATAAAATTTTTCAGATAGCTTGGAAATTGTTTCGCACGCTGTGGGCGTCTCTCGGTTTCTTTCTGCATATTGCAGCTTTCTTCCAAATCATGCATTCCTAAATCGCGACAGACGTTGGCAGCTTGGCTCCAAAGATTTTGCATGGTAGTATCCGTTCTACAATCATTTAGTCTTTCTTGAAGAACTTCTAAAAGATCCAGAGCATCAGAATAGTTTAATTCTGGGCTCTGGAGAAGATCAGAGGTATTCTTTGTGAACTCAAAAATATGTCGCAGTGCGAACAACGTTTTAATGAAATCTGGGGAAAATTGATAAAGTAGTACCCGAGCTTCTATGACCCTGTCAGAGTTACTGTCATTTTCAATCACATCTGACAACAGTTCATACAAAAGCATAAATCTTTTACAAACAGTCCGTAGCATTGATACTTGACATGCCCACCGAGTATTTGACATTTGTTTTAATTCCATGACTATTAAACCTCTGTCAGTTTGCATTTTGATCCATTTGGTGTGTATGTTACTGCAACTTACAAATACATAAAGGTTTTGCAATAATGATAAGCAATCCCTTACGCATTGAATTGACGTAGCAATGTCAACTAGAACCAAGTTAAGTCTATGATTAAAACAATGGATATAATTTGCTAGTGGAGTCACACGGTCTTTTATTATCGCATTAACTCCTGCATGCTTGCCGGATACTACAGAGGCACCATCATAAGCCTGTCCGATACAATTCTGAAAATTTACTCTATCTTTCATAACATTTGTAATTTTTGATGACAGACCTTCGGCGTCCAATGTTTCTAATTCTTCAATGCATAAAAATTCTTCATGAATGTTTCCATCGTAGAGATAACGCACAGCTATAGATAGCTGTTCTTTCTTGCTTAAATCTTTTGTCTCGTCAGCAAGAATAGCAAAATATTCAGCTGCCTGCATCTCTTCAAATATTTTATTTTTTACTTCATCAGCCATAATATCTAGCAGGACATTTTGCACAGAATGGTGTGTGTATTTTGCGTTTCCAGGTCCGTGTCTAATTCTTCGAGCAATAACTTCGTCGTGATTTCCTACTAAGGCCAGAAGAGATAAAAAGTTACCACTATGCGGTCCGTAATCAATACTTTCACTTTCGATATCTATGGCAGATGCACGAAACAGTGAGCCACTTTCTCTAACACCAATCTTTTGCTGAGATATTGTTAATAAGATTTCGCATAATGTAACCAAGTAGTGTCGATTTTCTTTAATTAGCATTGCATGCTCCTTACTTATTTGCGAAATAACGGAGCCCTTTTCGAGGGTTGAGTTTTATGCTTCATAATTTGCTACTGCTTTACAGTGAGAAAAGCTCAATTGGTGCTTCAAAAGATGATTCTCTTTTTCACTTTTACCGTAGCATTTTTTCCACTGTCTGTATCCTGTAACTATAAAGGTATCACATTTATAATCTGAAATGCTACCATTTTCTGAAAAATGACGACAATAGTAGCAGAAAACAGAGTCTTGGGAAACGGAATATTCTAACCACTTGAAATGATATAGTTTGCTGTTAAAATAACGAAATCTATCTCCATCTTTGTGTTTTGGGAAGCGTTCTAAGATCGGTTGAACTGGTTTGCAGTTCCGTGAGCGTGAGATATCTTCTGGACCGGAAGGGATTGATATACATGCATTGTTTTTAGCATTTGTGAAATTGACATCAGTCTTAGTTCATAGGATGGTTTCTAATTCCATGTCATCATCAACGTAATCATCATCACAGTCATCAGTATCACCATCATAATTTTCATCATTGTCAATATTTACATTTTCACTCTCAACAGATGATCTCCTTGAATCGCAAAAATCAGCGCAGAAATCAGTTCGTTTTGATTTCGAAGAACAAGCAGTCCATGGATTTTTTCTTTTTAACTCTCCTGGAAATATCACAGGTGCCAAACGGCTTTGTTTTTGAAGCTCCGGATGTTTTGAGACGGTATGCTTTTTAACATAATCACAGTCAAATATATCATTACATAAACTACACTGTACTTTGTATCGCTTACATTTAGCACCGCCAGTGTTCTGTTTTCCTGACATATCGCTTTTGTGACAGACAACTCTCTTTCTTCAACGCAAAGACTCCAGAGGCTGGCTTTACACTGCAAACAGAATTTAGTCAATGCTCGGAGAATTCGACCCCCAGTTGTCAGAACACCAAGATAATTCCCCGAATCTTCTCCGCGTTATCACCCGTCACTATTCAAGATAGGACAAAAATATGAGTCATGAAAAAGGTGTATCCGGTCGAATTCCGACTGGCAATAAACCCCCTAAGATGCAAGTGGATTGGGAAACTGACCGTGGGTCTCATTCCGAAAGACCGATATCCCTATTCTCTGAATCAACAGGTCATTTTCGCCCATGAGCAGAAGCATCTAGGTCTCAGCTATCCGTTTGCACTATTAAATCTTATAACGTCTCTAGCGAAATAAAGAAAAGTTGCCAATAGCAGGAATAATTGCAAAAATTTCTTCTGGAAGAAAATTTCCCCGACAAAATATATTTTTTGCCCCGACGGGGGGGCCAGGGCCTCCCCGGTCCCCCCGCTGGTGCCACCCCTGGGTACAAGACGTCCTTTAAGGCAACAAATATTACGAGAATGACAAGCCAGAATCAAATAAAGTTCTATTTTCACTTCGCACAAATTACACATGTAAAACTATAATACTACCCCAGAAGGACTCAAAG
Organism: Araneus ventricosus; assembly: GCA_013235015.1. Taxonomy (NCBI): domain Eukaryota; kingdom Metazoa; phylum Arthropoda; class Arachnida; order Araneae; family Araneidae; genus Araneus; species Araneus ventricosus. The sequence goes on from BGPR01000056.1 coordinate 1,497,515, forward strand.
TTTTCACCAGAAACATTGATACAGGCGAAATATCCACGACACGTCAAATAAAGCACCTTTTAAAAATTTACAGACGAATCTTGGATGCATCTTATTGTCTTTTCTAATCTTCCTGTTAATTTGTCGTACATAAAGCCTCGTTCTTACGGCCTGCCTTTCCACGAGTTCCGCCCGCGGTTCGCGTTATTTCCTGTCGTCGGAACAGGAAGAATCGATGTGGCTCATGAGCTTGTAAGTGCATCTGTTGTTTCTCGCGTTATGGGGGTAAATAGCTCGCATGTCAAAGAAGGGGGAGCGGCCAGACGGCGTCAGTACGTCCGGTCACTCGAGCGCTACCAAGAGATTTGCCAAATCACGCGCCGTGGGAAGGGCGCGACTTGTTGGAATTCCATCGACCACAGATCACAAGTACGAACCTCGAGCGACTCGAGGTTTGCCAAGCCACACGCCGTGGGAACAAGGTTTAATATGCGTATCAGCCTGTTCGGGAAACGCGAAACTTTGCATATTACTCGTGAGGAATGCACGGCTCGACTGAAGCTGGCTGGCTTTACTTACATCCTAATCTCTTGGGACTGCGGATATTACGCGTGTGATGACTTCGGGCCGTCTTCGGGGCCAGAGGGTTCCAGGTTCGAAAACTGATTCCACCAAAGATACGAGGGTCTGATATCTAGGGTCAAATGTCCTCCTGATGGTGTGGTGCGGAAGTTTGGAGGGGCGGCTAAGGTGTCGTCCTCGTCATCTGGCCATGGTTAAAAAATATGATGTCGTATTGCTTCAAAACAGGACGTTAATGTAAGAAAACTAAACTAAATTAAACTACACCATGTTCTCATAATAACGTCGACTAATGCTTTTAACCCATTGTCTACTGACGGTACTTAAAAGTACCGCTTTAAACATGTTTATGTCTTCGCAATATGGTCGTTTATCCTCACAGTATAGTAACTCCGGGAGAGTCGCCGCATCCGGGATAGATGCCGCACACCTTGCATTTTTTGTAATTATCGATAGACGGCAGTCAGACACTCAGTAAAGGTGCGCAATGAGATTTCTTTAACCAGTTAATAGCGTGAATCCGAATTCGATGATTACTTTTAGCTGTACAATCGTTATTTTGAGATAACCGCATGATTTCACTATCCAAACTTTTAAACACCTTATGCTTAAATACTTTTTATACGCTAATTACTAAATCCATGCATGATTTCCATGTCAAAACTAAGTGTAGCGTCTGTATAGAGTACTGTGTGCATGGTTACGCCATTTTCCTTTGCGAGGGCAGGGAACTATGATGTGCGGCTTCTGTACCGTACAAAATGGGATACATGCCGCACTGCGATCCGGTATACATGCCGCAATTAATAAAATTGAAATTTATCTATCCGTGTCTTATTTTATTATGTTACTGAAGTATATTTGCTGGATTTGATTAAGTGTTATGATTTTTTTTTCTTTTCTTTTTGCACAGATTAACCAAGTTGGGCATGTTATTAGTAGTTAATTGTAATAATTTTGCATTTTAACGTTCTGGTTTTAAATGAAATAATGTTTTTAAAAACCGGATAAATTTTAAATTTGTTTATAGATTTTATTAGAAATGCCCACATTTTATAAAAGAAAAGTAGATGTAAGGCCTCGAGGACAATGGGATCCGTAAAGGTTAATAGAGGCGATTAAAAGAATCAAACAGGGTGACATTTCCTACAGAGAGAGAGAGAGAGATTCCAAAAATGTAAGAAAATTAACAAAAAAGATGACAAAACTACCAAGAGAAAATTCAGGTGGAGGATCCCATGACAGTTCATCATACATTGATGAATGTTCAAACAGTATCAAGTTTACTACACCAAAGGAGAAAAAGGGAAAATAAAAAGTAAGAAGACGAAGAAAGATGCAAGTCAAGATGATAACAATGAACAGTTGGTTCACACATGTGACGCAGACGTTCTTTGCAAGGAATGTTCAGAAACAACTACGAAACTAAGAAGAAGTGTGATTGGCTTCGTTGCAAATGTGGTTACATGAAAACTATACTATTTTCGACACTTTTTGTGTAAATTGCGGTCGAAAAAACAGGCCTATTAACAAATAAAACAATGTAAACACTATTTTACTTTTTTCTTTTCCCTCTCTAAGACACTGATGTTACGTTGTTGCTGAAATTACAATTAAAATTCAATCTTTAAAAAATAAGTAAATAATTTTCGTAGTGAACTAAGTAGGTAGACTAATATTGATTTGAACCTACTAGTACGTTTCATTGTACTCATTTGGTTTGTTTTCGTTATTGCATAAGTAATTATAGTCCATATATGAATATTTGCTCGAATATTTTTTATTTATTATTTCATTCTGTTCTTATGCCAGGCGCGGCATAACTCCAGCACAAGTGCGGCGTCTCACCCTGAATGTACGGATGACGCGCCGCAGTGTAATGTTTTAGAAAAAAATTATTAAAAAATAATTATTTTTTTACATCTTTTGTCGCAGTACACATGTTGTATATTTAACAATAAATAGCGCAGCATGATTTATTTTATTTTATGTGCACCGTGGGATTTTGTACACAACTTCAAAAAATATGCTGCATATCTCCCGGAATTACCCTAATCACAAGAACACGGAGAATGGAGTTCCGATAACGAGCTGTAAATGGCAGCTGAAGGCAGAAATTAATTTTTTAAAATTATTAATTAAACTAATTAAGTGATTTTAATTAATTAAAAAGTCTTTTCCTCATTCCCAGGGTTATTCTACATCAAAACTTATCTATTGATTAAAAAACAAAATTAAAAAGTCGCTAGTAAGTCAATGTTGTAAATAAAGGGTTAAATAGTGTTTGTGACTATCAAATTTTTTTGTTTTTGTTTCCGTACACCTGATTTATCCTTTTATTTTGCCGACATTATTTTGAATCGCCCTGTATATACATTGTTACGCTTTCTACGTCTTTGCTACCTTTTATGGTAAGTATTTTATGGGGGAAAACAAAATACAACGCGTATTAAATTCGCAGGAAGGACCTATAAAACAGAACAGGGAGAAAATATTTTATCTGTGTTAAGTAAAATCTATTAAATTTGAAGAAGATTTGACAAACTATATTCTGAACACCATAAGGAATAAAAGCTTTATCATATGAACAATCAAACAACATATTAACTATTTTCATTTAAAATACTGTCTCCTAATGCCTACTATTCATAATGTCTGGTAATTATTTAAAACATAAATTTATGAAAACCTTAGAAAAAAATTAAATTTTGAAAACCACCGTTATTTATTCGTTATCAATGGCAAAATGATTTTTGCATAAGAAAGGTAATTTTCCTTTAAATGAATTTACAATTTTTTCCAAGATATGTATAAGGACAAATAATTTTATTTGAGAAATAATAAGCAGATTGGTTTAGTTTGTCGCACACAAGACGCGAGTGCGAATCTTGGTTTCACTGTCCAAATAAACATTATAGTCAAATCATGAAATAAAATCCAGAAATAAGATACAATCACATATTTCTGCGAAAAAGTGAAAATCAAGTGAAAAAACGATGTAATGCTAAAACTTTTATGATACGATACAAAGAAAAGTTTGTTACAAAAATTTTTGCGATTTATTCTAGTTGTACATTACGGTACAAAATTAATATCTAAAAACGAACGGAACCAAGATAAGAGACAAATTTCAGCATCATTCATTTAGATTGAATATTATGGTTCATTTAACACAAAACGAAAAAGAATATACAAGCATATTTCTTTCTTCTTTCGACACTTTTCGGAACTAATGGGACAAACTATAAGTTTATTTGTACTGCTGATCTGTTGGAAACCTTTCGGTAGGATTCGACTGGCTGAGGTTTGCTCAGTAACAGCTGTCGTTTCATCTGTTGTTTCTTTTCGATCATAATTTATTATGTCGTCAGTCTGGGTGGCAAGATCACCGAAGTCAGAGGACAAATAGCTTTTGGACAAAGATTCATAGTCCAGGCAAGTGGTTTTACGGTCTGCTATATTTTTCGGGACTCCTAAAGACGTAATAAATACATCGAGCACTGTTCCAAATACAGAAATTGACTCTAACGAGGAATACTATATAATTTCGAGATCTGCAGTTAAAGTCACTGAATCACTTTAACCATGGACTGGTTATGTTACTTCGTAGCCTTCGCAGTTTGAATGGGAGGAGTCAATTTGACTCAACTTTACCATTCTAGGGTTACGGTCTGCTTTGTCTTTTGAATCAGACGGTTAAGCAAATATACCAACTAATCCCATTAGTTGAATGGAACAAATATTTATCGAAATAATATACAGAAACAATCCAAATTCAGTGAATTTTTTTTACTAAGTAGAGCAAGTGTAAAAGCTTTACATTTTATAATAAAGTAGCAAATATGATTCTAAAATTAATTTGTCTAATTAAAATTGGTTGTTTTAATATTCCCGTTTATGAACTTCCGATTTTACTAATTTTTCAAATTGATCGTATATATTCATAAAAAGAAAAAGCCCTTTCATTACCAAAGGGAGTGTTCTCAATTCTACTTCTCGTGTACTTCCACTATAAGGCGCGTTTTGTGTTTAGCTTCGTTTTATTATGAAGAGAATCGAATATGCATTGGGAATAGCACCTCTTCCATTTAACCGATTGGGACCAAAATTGGATAGATACCTGTAGCTTTGGTATGAAGTCCACATTCCAAATTTCAGTTACCTAGCACGCTGCTTTTTAAAGTTATCTTGTTCACATACAAATGGAGAGACAGGCAATTCTCACTTTGACACATCTATTCCAAAATTAGAGATATGCAATTTTGATCTAAAAATCATATACTAAAATTCATCTATGTAGCTCGTTGCGTTTTTGAGTTATCGCGTTCGCATATACACGGAAAGACAGATCGACAGACAGGAAGTTTTCAGATTTGGTCCGGAATTCGTGTTTTTCATCAGATCTACAATTCTGATGCTAAAACCATATACGGAATTTCAGCTATCCATCCCCTTACATTTTAGAGTTATCGTGTTCGTATGCAGATAGACAAATTTCCCTTTAAAGGATTGTGTCTAAAATTTGCTACAAATCTACAATTTGGGTGCAAAGACTACAAAGAAATTTCATTTATCTAACTCGTTCCGTTTTTTGGTCATAGGGTTCACAGACAGGCCAATGGATGCAATTCTAAAAATGTTTTTTTTTTCGGAACTCGGGGATTTCTAAAATAGAGATTTATCAGTATCTGGAGGTCGAAGTTTTTGACGATTACAATGGTTTCTCTTTGTATATTTCCTACAGAAGAAAGTCAAAAACAAAAAAGCACGAAATACATATAAATAAGGTATCTGGAAATACAATTGTTTGCATTAGAAAGATAAATTTATAAGAAATCAATCCATCTCTGTATAATGGCGAGTCTGACTCTAGAGCGGAATTTCGAAAGAATCTACAAATACGATTCGTGGACAAACTTGAATATCGCTCATCTGATTCGTCAAAAGACGGTAAGATTAAAATGTTCATTTGACTCCTGCAACAGCAATATAGCATCAACAAATAAGCTAAACTACTTCACAGGTAGCAACAACATTTCTAGTTACAGGTAGCAACAACATTTCTCTAGAACTATTGAGTTTCCTGATCTCAATAGTTCTATTCGTCAGCATTTCAGCGCGTCACTTAGGCCTAGACCTTTTCAGACTAAATTGTGCGGGAAGGGGTCAGACAAAATGTCGCTTTCTAACTTTTGATGAAACACACTCTAATTCTTTCTGAAAGTGTTTCAATATTATATTCTCTGCCTTTTTTATGTATTTCTTATGATATCTATCAACAATTTAAGAAAAATTGAATACGTTCGGAGACATTAGAATCGTTTGTCTATTTTGATGAGCTACAAAAACAGACTATTCATTGAGTCTACTGGAAACATATGCTATGGAAGTGTTAATTTCGCAAAGTTCCATCTAACGAAAATGTTTAAATACACAAAGAAAAGACAAAAAAAAAATGAAAATACTCAATGGGCCAGTTAAGCCATTATTTTAAAGTGCATAATAGTTTTAAAAAATTAAGGCTATATAGCAGTGGATTCATGATAATCTGACCTATATATTTGAATGTTATAGCATTCAATCGTTTTACATTAAAATAGACAACGCGAACGTGTTATCTCCTTGCATACGATAATGTGTCTGACTCGTGCATAAAATTACAGAATTTTTAATATTTTGATTTGTAAGTCGAAGCAGCAATTAACACATTGTTGACCGACAATTTTACACAGAGGCTGTCTCATGTCACCGGCTATTATTTCGTAATTGAATGTGGTGGTAAAACAAATTAACTCGTGATCGGTCAAAAACATTTGGCCTTGAAAACACGAGTTACTCGTAACCGGTCAACAACTTTTGGGCATCAAAACACGAGTTAACTCATGACCGGTCAAGAATGTATTAATTTAAAAGATAAAAAATCAATTGAACTCGCTTAAATATTTCAGACGTTTTCAGTATGTTCTTATATGAAGTAATAATATCCGAAATACGATGTGTCCTCAAAATTAGGAGCTTAAAAATAAATTCTCAGGTCAAGGAGTTAGGTACAAGTAATTTTTCAAAATATTAATCCGTAAAGCAAAACTTTCATACAAAATGCGAAAAAAAAAGTTTCGATGGATAACTAGCATTGTAATACCTTTCTTAGTTTCAATTTTCAGAAACAGTTAACGAAGAGATAGAAAATTTGTTCCGAATAATGAAATATTGGAAATCCGAACCAAAACAATAGAATATTTGTATCTTATCGAAAATGTATTTTCAAAAATACAATTACTGAATTTCAGCGAAAGAAACTGTCAGAGTAGTTGTTGAAATAATAAGAATCCTTAAATTAATGTTAAAAGATGGCGCAAAAGTTTCTATTTATTTTTTTTAGAAATGAGTTTCATATTTCAACTCCAATCAATTTCTTGTGAAACGCGCCACGATGCTACTTTGAAAATGTACCAAAAATAACTTTTGCTCACTTCAGTTTGTTCCGCACATTTATCATATGTAGTTCTTTATTATGTTTTAAAAAGATATGACATTCTTACTCAACATTCTTGTTCAAATTTTAAAACATTTTTGATAACTGTCCTCAATACGATTTAAAAATGAAACAGCGTTGCTCTGTTATTAAAGTTAGTTCCGTTTCGGTTATTAAATTTAGTCTTAACTTTGCGAAAGCATTTGTTTTAATTTTCAAGCTGTTTTTAAAACTTCGGCGACGAAAATCCGTATACGTACCAAACCAATCAAGTTGATTTCATCTTTAACCCCTTTATCTACAATGACGAGTCTGACTCGTACATCAAGTTATATAATTTTTAATATTTAAATCTGCAGTTATGTCAAAGTAGTTAACAGCATTTAATTAAAAAGACAAAAATCACTTGGACATTACACCTTTTTAATATTTTCAGAACTAAATTATTAGTAAATCGATTGATCTTAATTAACATTTGATTCGATATGAGCAGTGTCATCATGTGGAGAATTAAAGAAAAAATTGATTTTAAGATTCCATAATATTTATAATAAATGAATTATGAATAATTTATTTCATACTTTTTAGTGCTTAGCATAAGTTTTAAAAAATAATTTTTTATGAGCGTACTAAAAACTAGAAAATATTTTTTAAAAAGATTTTAGACGTCAAAAAATATCGTAAAAGCAGGCGTAGAAAATAATATTTTAAAGAATATTATCATTAAAGAATTATATTATTTAAGAATATCATACAAAAAATTCCTAAACATTCATTAAAAATTAGAAAATATTACAAATGTGATCAAAATTCTAATTTTCATAAAATATTTCGCTATTAGGATATTGTTTCGAAGTCCATGGTTTTTGATAAAAAATATTTTTCCATTTCAGTACACAAATAAAATTGTGTTTTAAAAACCTTTTTTACTTTTATTAATACCTTGCTGTTTTTATACAAGAGAAAGAAAAATCTTTGGCAACCTTTTATTTAAAAAAAAATATTTATTTATTTATTAGTAGAATGAAATTATGTCCTCAGTTATTTTTGAAGCCATTAACTCAAATTAAACCGTAAAATATGGAAATAACGGCTTTAATTAAACAACAAAATGCTACGTCCATACTTAATTGCAATTTCTCAAATGCAAATGATGAAATGGAAGGAAAAAAATTGGAAAACGATAGGATGCGGAATTATTTATTTCAATGCTGAAACTTATTGCTTTTTGTATGCAAAGAAAATGAGATCTAGACAATTAAGTAAGCAATCAAATTTGATGCATTTCATTAATGAATGGGTTTAATGAATATCGATTTTGTCTCAACAAAGAATATTGCGAAGCGAATTAATTGCAATTAAGTCATCCATTAAGGTATATTATGAGATTACCAACTCTTTCGAATCGATTCCAGCTGAATCGAAAATTTAGAACCGAATTAACCATGTGATTATTCCATGCAATTAATTTGTCAGATTTCGTAAACTTTTCATATAAAAGCATAAAATTAAAATTTTGTTTTGACAACTCCTTCCTTTTGCTGTATCTGTTTAATTAGCGAAAAATTATCTTTGATAATTAATCATTTTCATTCTTTCAGATTCACGAGAAAATATGATACACGATTTTATGGACACATGAACCACTAACTATAGACAAGAAATTTCATATCAAAGAGTCATTTTCATTGGTGAAGACATCTAGAGGGAGAGCTTCGATTTAGTTACTTTACTTCTTGTTTTGAATATTTTGATTTGATTATTAGAAACTATTTTGAACAACTATTTTGGGACAGACTTCGTAATTTTGAACCTTGGTCCGATGACGAGGACGACACCAGAGCACTTGAGCCGGCACCCGCTTTCCCCAGTTCCCCGAAATACCAGCTGGAGGACGTTTGGATCTAGACATCAGATTTATCACACACCAGGCTGTTTGGGTTACTGTTATTTTCATCCATACAAGAATCTAAAAAAATGCCCGAGATGCTTAAGGGGTCTATTCTGGTACCCCCTGTTGGGTTGGGTTCCGTTGTTAACGTGCGGAACCCAAACCAACTCCCAACCCAACCGGGGGTACCAGAATAGACCCCTAAGACTTTGCTATTGACGAGATATCTCGTCTTTCAGGAAAGTTCGCTGTTCTCTAGAATTTGACTTGCATACCAATTTAGATAAGTTGGACAAGTTAATAGATGCCTGCAGAATACATTCACTTTTTTTCTTTTTATGTATTTAAACTACCAAGAATGAGAACAGTTACAGTTCGTCTTTTCTAGAGCTTGCATCTAATTTCTATACCGTAGTGAATGTGTTAAGTGCGTCGATAAATCAGTTGGATCTTATCTACAGAATTCAGTTCGCCATTGTTAGTCACTACAGTTCTTTTGGTGGAATCTGATTCCGAACCAGGTTGCTTCGGCCCCATATTATTCGAATCATGATCCATGACAACTCCAAAAAGTGAGCCCAAAGAGCTTCATGAAGTCATATTTGTATATATACTTCAAAATTTTTATTATTATTGAAATATAACATTTCTGTGCAGATCTTGGTTCGAGTCTCGATTCCACCGAATTGCAGTATAGATCCTGGCATTAGTGTGGAGTGAAAGTTTGAGTGGGGTCGTCTGATTACGATCAAGAATCAGAGGTCTGTCCCCTACAACCAATGTGTAATTTCAATTCGAATTTCATCTTTCTCCTAACAATCCGATTTGGGGTTCTGCTATTTTCATCTAAGAAACGCCTGAGATGTTTAACCTTCCAGCGGGCGCGCGTTTTCAAGAGATGCTTGCATTGTGCATCATATTACGTATTTATATCGTTCCTTTATAAATTCAAGTGTCATTTTTATTCATAAAATCTTTGTTTGCTATTAAGTTAATAAATACAGATAACATAAATAAAAGCTGTATTTATTTTTGTAAAACAGCACGATATATTTATGTAATTCGATGCACGATATGTCGTAAAATTTGTGCAGGCGCGCCCGCTGGAAGGTTAAGTGTTTCGAGAAATCAGTCATTCACACTTTACAAAATCAATTGGATCTTAGATACAAAATTCAATTCGTCATTGTTTGAGGTCAACCATCCAATTGTTTAGTTTTTAACCCTTTGGATTCTGATGTCTCATCTAAGGTGTCATTCTACATGGTGCATCCCTTTAACGTTTCTTGATTTCGACAGTTAACAAATTACCTACAGAGTTGTAAAATGTCCCACATTAAGTTTTCGGAGAAAACAACTTATAAAATTATAGTTTTTACTTCTGCCCCGAAGCAATAAAAAGAGTCCTTGTATTCAATGAATAACTATGTATCGAACTACTTTTTGGGTGCAAAGGGTTGAAATCGTTATTTAGATGCGAAGTTTGCAAACATGTCCAGACACCTTTGAAATGAAGCTGATTATTATTTATATGCAATGATATAATAATAAAATGTAATTCAACTTCATAATATTAAGAGGTAAACACATTAGTCCACGAAAATGGTGGGATGCAGCAGAAAATTAATTTCTGACGCGGAATACGCAGATGGAGGGTTAATCAAACGTACCAATTGACAGAGATTGACTTTTGTGTCGTGTTTAATATTCCTCAATGAATTTCGGTGCATATTTCTCTTTCATTATATATTTAATGCACGTTTCAGCATTTTTTCAACGCATATGACAAGAAGCGTAAATAAACAGCTTTTGAACTATAAAAAATGACAAACCATAGTTCAAGTAGGCGTAGAATGAGATAACGTTTCGGTAAAATATTTAAATGTCCATAACATTTCTCCCGATATCAAGTTCTATATCTATGATATTTTAAAGCTGAAGGCCGCATCTAAAAATTCTACAGAAGAAAATTTTGATAAATGCTGCTCTTTGCCTCGGATGCGCAATAAATTTCCGAGATACTTTCAGGTATATTACTTTAAAACTTAAAAGGAAAGTTTGAAACTTCGGTCGAGTATGAAAGATGCCTAAGACTTGCGAATGTGTCAAAAGCGTAGTTTTACATATGTAGGCCTTTAAAAAATGCGAACAAACTCCAAGTCGTTTCATGATGAATTTAAAAATTATGAAATGGAGGTACAGGAAGAAGTTAAATCGAGAAAGATGTGCGATCAAGTAAATAGAAGGGCGCGCGCTTTTCGCATCATATATTACGGTTGAAGACTCTGCTCTTCTACATGATGAATACATCATCGAAAATATTTCACACTTGAATTCATAAATGGGCCCATGATTATGAAAGTGATCCAAGTCAGGAATCTAAGAGAAAAAAAGACCGAGTTTGTCACTTATTTCACATTGGTAATGTAAGAAAAAAAAAGAATGCAATTTATGCAATAGTTTATATTACAATTCATTATTTCTGAACCAACTCTTTCAAAATATTTGAAATTCATTGATTTTTGCTTGTTTGGTTAATTGTATTAACAGCCCGTTTTGAAGCTATAAGTGGGCTAGTTTGGGATCTTATAATTTTGAAACGTGGTCAAATAGCAAGAACGACACATGAGCTCGTACAGCCTCTCCAGACTTCCACGCCACACTAGTGGGAAGACGTTTGACCCTTGAAGTCATATTCAACGTGCACCAGGACCATATACACGAAAGATCTTGGATAGAATGAGGAACTTACACGTTTTTTGTTTATATTTTTATAATATAGAAAATGAAAAAATATGATGGAAAGTATCTTTCTTTTTTACTTTTATAGCCCGAAAAGGTAAAATAAAACAATTTCAAGTGCGCACTATTTACTTCATCTCAAAGACGCTAGTTTTCCTACGCCGCTACTTGTGACGTCATACCACACCATGACGGTTTGCTTACTTTGACAGCGCCGTTAAAATAGCAAGCGGCATATGTTTCTTGTTGATCTAAAAAGGATTTGTATAAAACCGAATAAGATTTCGAAATGTTTACTATTGGAAAATCGTCTTTTAAGTATTGCTTAGTACCTTGCTGTACAAATACAACTATTACAGCTCCAGACAAGCTTTTTCTTTGCGTACCTAACGATAGAAGTACGAGAGATGCATATGAAACGGGATAGTAAAAAAAATCCCGCTTTATCTACAAAAAGTACTCATTGGTGTTGCGAAGACCATTTTTCGGTAATTTAACATTTGTTTCTGTTAAATAGTGTAATATTAAATTTTAAGGATAAGATTTAATTTTACATTTTACTTCAATCATAATAGTGCTTGAGAAGATAATTAGGAACCTGTGTTCATAATGCTATAAATTTGCTTTATCAGGGATCTCGCCAACAATTTGGCCCCAAAATTGAAATAGTTACCATTTTTTAAAAAGTAGTGGATTTTTAGTGACTAAAAAAGTGACCTGATTTGTATAATGAAGTGTAATATTTTCTAATTTTATTTACTACCTTTATACTATGTAGGGGAGAGTGGTAATGAATTCGACACCTTTTTTCAATGATTTTTGTAACTTTTTCTTTACATCAGACTTTGTTCAAATTTGCAGGATATTTTCTTCATATATTCATGTATACTATACAATAATTAAAATTTGAATAAATATCACCCATAATGAGTAATAATAAGAAGTTTGAAAAAGTAAATAGTAGTTGTCCCATATCCTGACAATGAACTCGTCTCCGGGACCAGGGGCGAGGTGTCCCGTAATCAAGAAGTAGTTGTCCCATTCAACCCCACCCATGGGGTTGAATGGAACACTGGTGGTGATGAATGAGACACTATATTAAAGTAATGAAAATAACTAGAAACTTACTTTTTTTAAATGATAGAATGAATGTTGATACTAATTGATGATAGAATAGGTAAAATAGAAAACCTTGCCTGACATTCATCAATATCATCTATAACACGCCATTTATGGCTGTACTATATTTAGAGTAATGAAAATAGATAGAAACTTCCTTTTTTAAAAATCATATAATGAATATTCAAACATTGAATAATTGTGATTGAATAGATAAAATAAAAAGCAATATTTGTGCTAATAAGTTTATTAAAAAATATAGGCAAAAACTATTCTTCACAAAACATATTGCACTTAACATCAAAGGTAAAACTAATAACTCTGGGATTTTTTCTGAGATAATAATATATTTTGGGTTCAAGGGGGGACATTCTCCACCTTAAATTCATCAATATCATCAGTAACAAGATAATTATAGCTATAAAATTATATTAAAATATCATTCAATACAAAGCATATTGCATGGAACATCAAAGTTAAAACTAATAACTCTGTCATTTTTAAAAATATTTTAGGTTCAGGGAGGACATTTTCCACCTGACATTCATCAATATCATCAGTAATAGTCCATTTATAGCTGTTATCAGCTATTTTGAGAGCAAATTTGACTTGTAATCCCTCGGATGTTTAAATATAATTAATTTGAATATCATCTAGCCTGCTGCTTTAATTATATGCTGGTTAATTATTGCTAATACAGTCGACGCTCGTTATAACGATCACACATTATAAAGACCATTCCGTTATAACGACCAATGATAAAATCCCAACTGTGTTTCCCTATGCACTGTGTTATTTTACTTCCGGTATAACGACCGTACAGTGTCGTCTAATCCCAATACAACGTCCGAATTCAGCGAACACTCTTCCCGGTATTTTTCTAAAAAGAACATGTTTCTAAACGTAAATGACCTTGATTATTGTATTGCCGAGCTTCGTAGATGTAGTCTTCAATGTTACAGTTCAACTTCGATGGGGGAGGTACCACTCACCACAGCAGTAATTAGAATAGCCTAGAATAAAATGTTTCAAGTGCTTGAGACTTTAAAATGTTTTTTGAAAGGAACATTATTTATCATCTTTAACTGAAATGGAAAATTGTGTTTTGCAAAAAGTACATATGCAGAAAAGACAAACAACCATTTCCGATTTTTCTTTAGAAAATAAATGTTTTGTAAGTATATAACAGCCTTTATTTTCTACTTTAAAATCTGTTTTAGAAATATATTTTTAATTGATAAAATTTTATTTTTAATACCAATGATAAAAAATAAGTTGAGTATTTAGTTGGAATCTCTTTAAAAATCGCCTATTTATATGGAACTGTATAAACAATCATATATAAATTTTATTCTGTTTTAAATAATTAAACAATACTAAAACCCAATTCAAATAATTTGAGACGTAGGCCATTATGACATTGCTTTATAATGTAATAAACATAACTAAAATGTAGTCGAACAACAAATAGTAGCCAAATTTGTCTAAACTTTGACTAGAAAGTCACTCAAACTTTCACAGAAATAGCATATTTTCTTTTTTTAAGGTAAAAATATTAATTATTATTGGTTACTAAATGAGAAAAATAGTTAATGCTTGTATAACATTTAAAAAACATGTGTCCCATTCATTACCACCATAAGTGTCGCATTCAACCCCACAGTGCCTTTTTTAACAAAATAGCAAGAAAAAAATGAAAAATGATTGTTTAAAAATTGAAAGAGCAAGCAATATGAAATTTTCACGCGCTAGACAAACGTAAACTTTACAGCGTAGTGTGTAATGACGTCAAACCAATCACGTAGCGTTTTGAGGTCACGTGGTTTTGCCGCACTTTTCGGTAATTTAAAACTTAAATTTTAATTAATTAAGTCCATTTTATGGGTTTTAATTATCGGTTTCGAACATTTTGACGATCAATCTGTTGATAAAACACAGAAATTAGCATTTTCCTCATTGAATTTTGAACCTAGAACCCTTCGGCACCAAAGCCGAGACTTTACCACCTGTTTGACAGAGTTAAATAAACTCTCAGATTATAGTAAAGTTTAGCTCAAACCTTTTAATATCTCAGAACAAAAAATGCATGACTTGGTTCACTTTCATAATCATAAGAACAACCGAAATTTTTAGACTCAATATTTGTTAGGGCTTAGAAACCTTTCTTGAAAACGCTTTTGAAAAGCTAATAACCAACTAGCATAATGGGAATCTACCTACCAATGATTTGTTATGAACTTTAAAAAATGGTTTTTAAGATCCCAATTAATCTTCAAACTCAAAACTTAGTATCGAAATTTTAAAAAAAAATTCCGAAGAACTAATTAACGAAATATTTATCAGGTTTATTTACTTGCTTTATATATCATACCGGCTTACAGCACAATCAAAATCCTTTTTAAAGTTACATAACACTTAACTGATAGTAAGTGGATAAACTTATCTTTTTCAAATCATCTAGTTTTCGCTGTTTTTTTTAAGAATTTTACTTAAATTTGTTTGGAAGATGTTCAATATATTAATAAATGACTACAATGTATTTTCCACTGCTTTAAATGACAAACAGTTTGAAGGAGCAACCATATCGTTGATTATTGAAGTGATTTAAGTAATGTATTCATTAACCTTCTAACCGGAACATATTTTGATACCCGGTTATTTAACATATACTCTAGCGGTCAAAGGGTAAAAGGTTTATTTTTGACTCAGTTAGGCCCCTTTCACATTATGCGGTTTCAACCGTTATGGCGCAAAGTTATCTTTTTCGCCGTGCCATGTTTGCTTTCACACTTGATGATTCCTGGTCATCAGTATTTGAGCACGGTTTCTCATTTCCTAGCTGTTTCAGTATGGATCGGAAGCAAGTAGCAGCAATATGGTCTTGCACCCATCAATCAAAAGAAACGAGACTATAATCGCCCCACTTTTTGAAGAACAACGAGCAGATGAATTTTTGAATGTCTGTAGCATCCTTTGATGAATTCCACAACCGAATTAAAAATTATACTCGGCGGCAAAATACTAAAAATTGAAACTGTATTCAACCGACAAAAATGGTAGCTGTGACTCTGAAGTAACTGAGTTACCCGTTAAATCATACGTAGGGGTGAAACGTCATCTCTCTGCTGTGAAGCGGAAGTTTGGAGAGGGGGTGCCAGCTCAGGTGTCGTCCTCGTCATCTGACCGCGGTTAAAAATGACGAGGTTCGCCCCAAAATAGCCTTCGTGTTGCTTCAAAACGGGAGGTTAATATAACTAAACTAAATCTCAAATAACTGACACTTATTTTTAAATCTTAATCGTTTGTGTTTAAAACATAAAGGGTTTTAGGACCTTTAACAACGAAAAAGCAACTCTGAAATAGCAGTGCGACTGTTTATTACTTAGCAAAAACTTATGTAATTATGGTAAATTCAAAATCTATAAGATAAGTTCCTTCCTAAATATGGATTTTAAAGTCAGTGTAATAATTTTAAGCATTGCAAATGTATATAATAATATAATACGTAAATCGATTATATATAAATTGTCGAACATGGATTTCATTTGCGCAGAGGATTAAAAAAAACTAAGTAACCCAATGCGAACAAATGTTATGAAAACTCCTTTCGAAATATCGCAGGTTTAAAATCATTTAACATGGTAAAAATTCAGACATGTTTTAATTACTTTTTATGACGTTAAAATAGTATACGTTTTTCTGGAAAATTATATGTAAGATACCACGCACTGAAAAAAACTATGACGCAATGCTTTGATTTTGCATGTTTTTTCATTGTGCTTGTATAAACATTCTAGGAAAATTCCTTAGTGTTTGATGAGCAATATTTTAAAAATCCTGTGCGCAAGCATTTAAAGTATAAATCACTCACCAAACATCTCTATGTATTGAGATGGGTTTTGATATCTTCTAAACTATTTAAAGTACACTCATGTGCAATACCATGAAATATTCAGAATGATTTAAATTTTCAAATAAAATCATAAAAAATCGGAAACTTTAATGGTCTTATATCCCCTTAAGGAGTTCAAAATACTGAAGAATTCTATAAGAATGTCGAAATTATTTATAAAAGGTATAAAGTTTCTTGAAATTGCAACTTCAGAAATAAAACATATGTTATCTTAGAATTCAGTCATGATTATCAGACACTGCTATCCAGATTTTTATTAACTTACATGAAATAGTATGTAAATCGTTTCCAATACCTTACACAGGGCAGTCTTACCGAAAGGGCAAATTACGCAGAAGAAGAGGGCGCTATTGATCCAAGGGAGTAATAAAAATTTTCTATACTGATATTTTGAACCAAAAAAATTGTTTAATTGTAATTTTAAATATGTTATATAATTTTATATGTTATAATATGGTATAGAACTTAGTTAATAAAATAACCTAGGAGAATATAATGTTATTATAACATTATAATGCTCCTGAATTATTTTTTAAAAATGACAAAGACGATAGTAAAATTAAATTTTGAAGCATCCTATAAAAATAATAGAATCATTAATTAACTGCAAAAGCTTCGAGAAGGCAAAAAGAACAAGTGACCTTGTGAAGGTGACGGACTACAGATGAATAAAATTCGCGCAGTGTGTAAGCTACAGCATAATTACATACATTACTACTAAGACGAAGCCGTTACGGCGCCGTTCTTTTCACTCGCGCACGCGGCTGTTTCAAACCCCAACATACGGCCTCAAACCGCGTTTGTCTAGTGTGAAAGATCCCGCTCATTTCTTTAGTTTACCACCAAGAGGCGGCAGTATGAATTCTTGCCGTAACGGTTGAAACAACATAATGTGAAAGGGGCCTTACTGTGACGATTTATTTAATCGTCTAATTAACACAATCAAATGGCTCAATTGCAACAACTTTCTACGTTGCTTCCGATTACAGAAAAGTGACAAAATGCGCGAAATAAAAATTAAACTCAATTTATTTAGATACTTGAATACAGCTACTTTCATACAATGGAAACATTTATTGTTTATCTTTTTCTGAGCTAGTACCTAATTCATGGGCCGTGAACAATGTGTTTAATTGGGGTAGTTTACTTTTCTATCCTAAATGAGAATTAAAAATAAACAGACTTCTCATTTTTTCTTGTGATGGTGAAATATTTCTTTAAAAATCCGAATGAATCCAAATCATGATTATATTATTTATTTTGTTGTAATTAAAGCACGATATAAGGATTCATACCTTACTATTTTTTGCATTTAGTTTTAAATACGTAGATAAGTATCAAGCAACGCTTTTTTCAACAAAGTTACCTAGGTAAGTTAACCAAACATTTATTATCCTAAAACACTCATTAAAAAGACAAAAGATTAACCATCTGATAACTAAAACATGCAATCATTTTAAATTCACTGTGTGTAGAGAGAAAGGTCATATTTCCCTGTACAAGAATATTATTTAGAAAAACATGATCAATAGGAATATTATACAAACGCTCACAGGACTAATTTTTTAAAAATCTGATTTACTACAAATCCAAAATCCACTCCACTGTACTTTTTTAGCATTAATCATTTAACATATTTTCCCGAGCGGCACTGGAATATAAAGAATTGTTGTCTTCGTACACAAATAAGTTAAAATTAAGTCATTCATTAAAATTATAATTCCATACAATAATTAGTTGGAATCCTTAAACATTTCAAGTCTCTTACGAACGCTAACCTGAATTAAGACGAATGTGAATTAAAAATGTGGCGAAGGCTACATTCAAAACGAAAATCGATGTTGTTTGTCCACCATGTTTAAAGTGATATAAAGCAGGATATCGGATTGATTTATTGCAAAGTCCATTTCGAAAGTTTTCATATGTATTCTTCACAACAAGAATACATACTCAAACAGCGCATCTATTTACAAATGGCTCATCTAACATTTTAATTTCAAAATATCGACGTAAATATTTCCTTCTTTCATAACGCAACGCGCCATCATCAGTTTTCAGTTTTGTTATTGTTTTCTTCTAAGATCAATGCACGAGTCTACCGCGCATGCTTCTCCCTACCCCCCTCAAAAAAACTTCACGTGATATCATTCATAGAAGTTATAATGTCATACAAAAATTACCCGGAATCCGTAAACATCTCAAGTCTTCTGTGACACTCATTAGAATCAAGACGATGACGCATTCCCAAAACAAAAAGTATCGTTAGATAGATTAGATTGTAGAGGAACCTGAAATGTCAGGGAATTAATATTTTGCAGCATTATTTCATCTCAGAAATTAAAAACAAATGATAGGAAGATCGAAGTGCTCAAATTATCTCATATAATCATTCATCCCAAGATTAACTCAATTCCAAATGAGAGCTGTGTTTAGCCAATACTTATAAGTCTTCTAGTTTTCTCCGAGCATGTTCAGAGACAAATATTTATCAGGCTCGATATCACTCCATCACAACACAAATGACTTAACAACATTTCAATCTGAAAAGTTAATATTGTGAACTGAAATCAAGTCAGACTTTGAAATGACACACCGTGTGATGTCAAATGTCATGGACAACTGTTAGAATCGAGAAGCCGATCAGTTTAGTTTATCATAAATGCAGGGAAATTATCCTGTAATGGAGAAGATTGCGAAAATTACCAGCATGAAAACTGGGAAAAACTACCATTTTAATATGGTGAATATCCATAAAAGATTTATTCTAAAGCTTTTGAGACACTCCTTTTTAAGAAAGCTGAACGAATAAAAAATAATTTATACGAATCGAATACACAATGTGACTAAGTTGAGCTTTGCTGAAAAAGAGTCTTCATTTTTGGCAGCAAAAGACAGAAATATTTCTCAAGGATAGAAGCTTATATACACTCACGCAAAAATAATCATATTTCATCCTCTCTTGGAATTTTCACTTTAGTGTCAGTTGATTAATTATTAAATATTATTAAATTATTTAACATTATTTAAATAACTGATTCATAACAAATGAAATAAAGATAAAAGTAAATAATATACATCAAGCAGGAAGTGTTTCATTTACATAGAATACACTTTAATCTACGACACACCCCTGACTCCAGAGATAAAGATCTCCGATTTGCAGTTTGGGTGGGTGTGCGTAGTAGAATCTTTATTGATTAAAAAAACGTACATTGAGTACAACAGTTACATAGATATAAGATTTCGTATTACAGACGGCCTCTCACAAATATATGAGGCATTGATCATTTGAATACAATACTAATTTGTATTCTTAAATGAATTTTAGCAATATTAGAAATACATAAAACATTTTTTAAAAAAGCAAGCCTGCCACTTCCTATTTGAATGTACCGTGTCGTCCTCTATAACTTTCTCTATAATCTTCAATTCACCAGTCCTACTCATACAGAGCAGACGCATGTCTAGACGTTCTTGTTCTAAACTTTGCGTTTGAAAGTGCCTCTTAAACCTCTAATATCCTTGAAACTATTGATAATTACTTGTTGAAAGTAATAAAGTCTATGTTATGTTGGAGACATAGTACATTTTTTCTCTACAACTGCTCAATCAACGATTTAAATCAAATGCTGGTATATCGCCACATTTAGGCCTACCACGACCCCTACATTTTGGTCTGTCGAGCCGGAGCGATAGTTTTGAAAAATGTCGCTTACCGCTTTAAACCGTCAACGAGGCACTTTCAAAACTATAATTAATAAAATTAAAAGCTTCATAACGGCGTTCCAGTCTTCCGAAGATTCCATTAAAGACAATATTGAATTAAACAACAAGTTGACTTCCGTTAAGGATATTCTGAAAGGACTAGATGATATAAAAATTGCATTGTATGCTTTACCTGATGATGTGGATCTTAAAGATTCTTTAGAAATTACTGTCTATATGGAAGAAGAAGCTCAAGAAATCAAGGTGAGCCTTCTTGTATTTTAGTCTAAATATGACAAAGAAACAGAAACTGCCCACACTATATCAAAGGGTAATATTAAATTACCGAATATACCTTTGCCAACTTTTAGAGGCAAATTTCAAGAATTTGAAATTTTCAAAGTGCAGTTTATGAGTGTAATTGGAAATAATCCATCATTAAATGAGACCCAAAAATCTTAAAAGTGCGCTCAAAAATGATGAGTCTTTAATTCAGAGTGATCAAGATACCTTTGAATCACTCATGAAAGTTTTAGAAATTCAATAAGAAAATAAAAGGGCTCTGTTGGGTATCCATATTGCTGAAATACTTTCTATTACAAAAATACAGAATAAAAATCCTGCCCAAATCAGGCTGTTAGGCCCCTTTCACATTATACGGTTGAACCGTTACGGCAAGAATGCATTAGGCCGCCTCTTGGTGGTAAACTGAAGAAATGAGTGGGAGCTTTCACATTAGCCGATCACGGTTTGAGTCCGTTTGTTGGGGTTTAAACCAGCCGCGTGCGCGACTGGAAAAAACGGCGCCGTTACGACTTCGTCTTAGTAGTAATCTATGAAAATATGCTGAAGCTTTCACACTGCACGAATTTCATCCGGCTGCCGTCCGTCACCTTCACAAGGTCACTTGTTCTTTTTGCCTTCTCGAAGCTTTTGCAGTTAATTAATGATTCCATTATTTTTATAGAATGCTTCAAAATTTAATTTTACTATTGTCTTTGTCATTTTTAAATGATTTCA
Source organism: Araneus ventricosus (assembly GCA_013235015.1). NCBI lineage: Eukaryota > Metazoa > Arthropoda > Arachnida > Araneae > Araneidae > Araneus > Araneus ventricosus. Next base: position 1,518,941 of record BGPR01000056.1, read on the forward strand.
TTGTTATTATAGAACGCACTTTCATTTAATTTGAGTGTTGACTGTGTAATTTTTTAATGTTTTCGTTATTTTTTTCCTATTTAAAATTTAGCTATTTTATTTTATTTCGAAATATGCCAATGCTGACTAATTTTTATATTGTGTAAGATCAAGGCCCTCTTAAGATTTTACAGTGCTTGCCGCCCAAACAAAATATCTAGCTAAAAAATAATTCAGGAGCATTATAATGTTTTAATAACATTATATTCTCCTAGGTTATTTTATTAACTAGGTTCTATACCATATTATAACATATAAAATTGTATAACATATTTAAAATTACAATTAAATAAATATTTTTGGTTCAAAATCAGTATAGAAAGTTTTTATGATCCCTTGGATCAATAGCGCACTGTTCTTCTGCCTAATTTGCCCATTGGATAAGACGGCCATGTATAAGGTATTGGAAACGAATATACTATTTCTTGTAAATTAATAAAAATCTGGATAGCAGTGTCTAATAATCATGACTGAATTCTAAGATAACAACATATGTTTTATTTCTGAAGTCGCAATTTCAAGAAACTTTTAACCTTTCATAAGTAATTCCGACAGTCTTATAGAATTCTTCAGCATTTTGAACTCTTTACGGAGATTCCATTAAAGTTTCCGATTTTTTTATGATTTGATTTGAAAATTTAAATCATGAATATGTCATGATAATGCACATGAGTGTACTTTAAATAATTGAGAAGATATAGTCAAAACCCATCTCAATATAAAGAGATGTTTGGTGAGTGATTTATACTTTAAATACTTACAGACAGGATTTTTAAAATATTGTTCATCAAACACACAGAAATTTCCCTGCTATGCTTATATAACCACAATGAAAAAACATACAAAATCAAAACATTGCGTTATAGTTTTTTTCAATGCGTGGTATCTTACATATAATTTTCAAGAAAAAGGTATACTATTTTAACGTCATAAAAAGTGATTAAAGCATATCTGATTATTTACCATGTTAAATGAATTTAAAGCTGTGATATGTCGAAGGGAATTTTCATAACATTTGTTTGCAATGGGTTGTTTAGTTTTTTTTAAAATCCTGCGCGCAAATGAAATCCATGTTCCACAACTTATGTATAATCGATTTACGTAATATGTTATTAATATACATTTGCAATGCTTAAAATTATTACACTAACCTTAAAATCCATATCTAGGGAGGAACTTATTTTATGTAATTATGGTAAAAACAAAATCTATAAGTTTTTGCGAAGTAATAAACAGTCGCACTTTCGCTATTGCTTTTTCGTTGTTAAAAGGGCCTATAACACTTTATGTTTTAAACACAAACGATTAAAATTTAAAAATAAGTGTCAGTTACTTGCGATTTTGTTTAGTTATATTAACGTCCCGTTTTGAAGCAACACGAGGGCTATTTTAGGACGGACCTCGTCTTTTTGAACCGCTGTCACATGACTAGGACGACACCTAAGCTGGCACCCCCTCTCCAAACTTTCGTCTCACAGCAGAGGGAGGACGTTTCATCCCTACCTATGATTTAACAGGCAGCACAGTTACTTCAGAGTCACAGCTACCATTTTTGTCGGTTGAATGCAGTTCCAAATGTTAGTATTTTGCAGCAGAGTATAATTTTTTATTCGGTTGTGGAATTCAACAAAAGATGCTACAGACATTCCGACATTCATCTGCAGGTTCGTTGTTCTTCCAAAAGTGAGGCGATTATAGTCTCGTTTCTTTTGATTGATGGGTGCAAGACCATATTGCTGCTATTTGCTTCCGATCCATACTGAAACAGCTAGGAAATGAGAAACCGCACTCAAATACTGACGGCGCAAATCGTCAAGTGTGAAAGCAAACATGACACGGCAAAGAGAATAAACAAATTTGCGCCGTAACGGTTAAACCGCATAATGTGAAAGGGGCCTTAACGGATACAGTCCGAAGTCCTCTTCACTCTCTGAAAAATTTGAAAACGGTATCTAATCAACTTTCAGATACTATTATTCTTCATATATTAAACAACAATATTTATAAAGATTCACAAGGATTGTTTTAATTAAGCTTAACATCAACTGAAGTACCAAGTTTGCAAAACTTTCTTTCGTTTTTAGAAACTAGATGTATTCAACTAGAATCGATTAGTAAGATAGATTTCGCAACAAGAAATATTCCAATAAAAAGTAAAAACACTTCCGGTGTCAATGCAACGAATACTTCGCGATTGAAATCTTTTCTAACCAAGAATAAACAAACTAAAAATTGCGTCATCTCTGAGTGTAATTCTCTTAATCCATTATACAAATGTGATAAATTCAAAAATCTTTCGCTTCTACAAAGAAAGGAATTAGTAAAAAATAATCGTATTTGTGGGCGCTGCTTGTCTTCATTCAATTAATTAATATTACTGTGTTAACTGCAAAAATAAAAATGTTAATGCGATGCGTAATATCTTACTGTGTGAAGACAGATGTAAAACTAACACAAATTCTCCTAGTTCGGCAAGAGAAGCGAACGCTGAACCATCTGCCCAAGCAGTGTGACCCTGGCTTCAAAACAAGAGCATAGTAATTTCACAGAGAAAAAGATTTATTGAACACCGCATTGATTTACATTAAGGGTCCAAAAGGAAAAATAAAAGATGCATATTCGACTCAGCGTCGGAAAATAGTTTTTTGACGTTGAAGAGAGCTGAGATGTTAGGATTAAATAAGATAAAAGCAAATTCAACTGTGAAAGGTTCAGGGTATGTTCTTCAATAAAACTATTAGACAGTATTTTTTATTTTTACAAAAAAAAATTTCCTATAGTTTTGGTCCAAAATTGAGATCGTCATTATTTTAAGAAAAACATACCATATAAAGGCAATACTTTTTGTGCCAAAGTGAACCATCATGGAGTAATTATTTTGTTTGCTTCCGCATTGACTGTTGGGACATAAGACTTATGGTTGACTTTTTGGCAAGTGCAAGGTGTTCAAAATTCGACGTAAACTTTTTTTTCTGTGAAACTTTGACCGTCAAAATCTTCTTTTTGCCAACATGAATCCACAAGGTATATATTTCAGAGAATACACTACTAATGAGAAATACCGAAAACGAACATTTTATGTTTGACTTTTGAGTACAGAAATATTTGATCTGAGATTGTGAAAAAAACACAAAATTGCATGATTTTAGAGGTCATTCACTGCTTTGAAGAGTGACCAGGTATGAAATCAGCTAAAAAGAAATAGTTAGCATTGAAACAAAATCAATTCCACAGATCTGTG
>BGPR01000056.1:1525243-1544395 GCA_013235015.1 Araneus ventricosus
CATTACGGTTGCCTTATATTTCTGATTTAGTGAAGAGTCATGTACTTAAGTTGAACATTTTCTTCAGTAGGATCTTATCTTTGCTCATTTCCTTCACTGATATTTTCTGATGAGTTTTACACCAGATTTTTTCTTCTTCATAAAGATGTTATAAATATATAGTTCTTGCTTGTAAGAGAAACGTGTTATTTTCTATTTGGAAGTGCCCATCCTTTCTAAACACATATCTCAAATTTGTATTATTTGCGAGGTTTTTAGGCTCATTTGCCAATGAGAGATCTGCCAGTGGATGCTTTAAGTTTTTCAGTATAACTAAAGCGTACGTCCACAGGCTGCTGACGTAAAGTTATGATTCCGCAGTTAAATGCTTTCTAGGGAAGCAACATCATCAATACAACAAGTAAACAGAATTGATAATGCTTTGTTGCAACATAAATATTTTGAACTTAAATAATTTACTTAGACAAGCTCCATTCCTTCAGTTACACAGATAGCATTGTATAATATAAAGAGAGGTATAATATAAGTTTAATATTGAATATAAAGGAGGAGTTTAAAAGGAGGTATTTACACAATGAGTATTTGCAGTACTCAATTTTCAATTTATTCTAATTGTATATTATGTTCAGAGAGCAATCTCAGTTAATTAAATAAATTTTAATACAATATTTTGCATAAAATAGTAATAAATATTGAAATAAAGCAATCGATGTGTTTTACACTCACACAAAACACATGTTTAGCACAAAGTATAGAGCGACATTATATAAAACTTGAAAAAGTTCCATAGATCTGTGGAATTGATTTTGTTTCGTAATCTTATATTTCTTTTTAGCTGATTTTCACCTGGTCACTCTATAAGCAGTGAATGACCTCTAAAATCATGCAATTTTGTGTTTTCCAATCTGTCAAATATTTCTGTATCTCAAAAGCCAACCACAAAATGTTCTTGCCTTTTCGGTTTTTTCCATTAGTAGTATTCCTGAAATATATACCTTTGTGGTTATTTCATAAAAAGAAGATTTTGACGGTCAAAGTTTCGAGAAAAAGTTCAGTTTCAGAATTTTGAATGACCTTGGTGCCAAAAAGTCAACCATAAGTCTTATGTCCTAACAGTCATGTGGAAGAGAACACAAAATATACGCCATGGTTCCTTTGGCACAAAAGTATTCGTTTTATAAAATGGTATGTTTTTCTTAAAATAATGGACGGTTCAATTTTGGACCCAAAACTATAGGAAATTTTTTTTTGTAAAAAATAAAAAAAATCACGTTTCTAATATACGTGAAGAACATATCCTGAAAATTTCAACAAAATCAAAAATGTCAACTATCCAAGACTGCCTGATTTTTAAAAAACTGGCAACATCTAATCAAATAATCATCCAAGTTCGAGACTGATGCTTTAGAAAGTAATTTATTTTGATACAGAAAGGTTATTCAGATATTTCAACAAAATCAAAAATGTCAACTATCCAAGATTGCCTGATTCTTAAACAAACTGGCTCTTAACTTTTTTTTCTCACACCAGAGATAATTAAAACACATCCTTCAAAAAAGATAAATATTTCGGAATTTACCATACAACAGGTTGTATTCTTGATGATAAAGATTTTAATCAACCTTCAGAGATTTCTTGCTTATTAGAAAGTGAAAACTTTTTTGACATTTTTGGTCCAGCCCAAATACGATTACTAAACTGTAACTTGAGATTAGTCGAATCTAAATTTGGATTTGTTGTTGCAGGATCGTATAATGGCGAATCGCGCTATCCAAATCATTGTTTCATTTCCAAGGGTTTGAGTAATTTAGATAAAACCTACGCTCTTTTTTTGGGAAAACGAAAATATTTCTGAAGAGCAACCTATTTTTAGCGATGAACTTTCATTCTGTGAAGATCACTTTGAAAGAACGTACATTAGGAAACTTTGTGGTCGATATTCTGTATCTCTACCATTCAAACAAAATATTCAAGAAAATGTGAATTTTGGGGATTCTAGGAACATTACGTCTAAACGCCTCGATCAGCTTTAGAGACGTCTAGACCGTGATCCCAAATTAAGAGTTCTTTACACAGAATTCATTGATTAGAATCTTGCTTTAGATCACCTGGAAGAAGTCTAGAATATAGATGAAATAACATCTGATGAAGGATTCTTTTTCCGCATCACGGTGTACTAAGATCCAGAAATCGTGCTCGTCCCTTGAGGGTAGTTTTCAATGGGTCGCAAAAAACTAATCTAAATATTTCCCTGAATGATGTTCTGTGTAAAAGAGGTGTAATTCAAGAAGAATTGTTTTCTATAATGCTTCGTTCACGTAAACATGCTTATTTCTTCAGCTGTGGCATCTGACATATGTTTAGACAAATTGAAATAAATCCTCTGGAGAGACATTTTCAAAAAATCCTTTGGAAAAAGGGTCCCAATGAACCTGTTCAAATTTTAAAATTGAAAACAGTCACTTATGGAACAACGCCCGCATGTTACCTATCCACGCGAGTTCTACAGCAACTTGCAATGGATGAAAAAGACAATTTCTCAAGGGCAGCTAACATTGTTCTACAAGATGTTTAATTGGATGATATTTTAACTGGGTGTTCCAGTCTCAAAGAATTTGAAATGTTAAAGACTGAACTTATTCAGCTCTTTAAAAGTCCAGGAATGACTCTGCACAAGTGGTGTTTCTCACATTCAACCAGTGACTTCCCCGATTTACACTTTGAACAGTTATCTGAAGAAGACACAGTGAAAACTTTGGGTGTTTTGTGGAATAGCTCATCTGACACCTTTCTCTCCCCACCAATTTGATCTTCACGAAGAGAGATGTCCTCTCTCAGATCGCCCGCCTATTTGACCCACTTAGTCTTTTAGAACCTGTAATAAGTAAGGCCAAATACTTCATGCAACGTTTATGGCTCCTAAAATTAGAGTGTCATGATAAACTATCTGTTGCAGTTGCCAATGAATGGACTGCATTTGTGCAATCCGTACCAGCCTTTGAAAAGCTTAAAATTCCAAGATTTGTCCTTTTAGAGAATCCTGAAAGAATCACGCTCCAGGGATTCGGCGATGCCTCTGAAAAAGGATTTGGTGCTGTAATCTATATTTCTGTGCACACATACAACGGTGATCAACACAGTCAACTTTTGTGCAGCAAACCAAGGGTGGAACCGCTTTAAACCCTATAAATTCCCCGGTTGGAGCTTTCGGCCTGCCTCCTGCTGTCCAAGCTAGTGAATAAGGTCGTGGCTGCACTAAAAATGGACCTTTCAAATCTTACTTGTTTTCAGATTCTACAATTGGGTTGAGTTGGATTAAGACGTCACCTCACCTTCTTAAATCCTTTGTTGGAAATAGAGTAGCATAAATACAGGATTTCACTGAAAACCTTTCGTGGCAACATATATCTTTAGAAAACAATCCAGCTGACCTCCTGTCCAGGGGCTTGAATGCTCAAGATTTGGTGAATAGCGATCTGTGGTAGAAGGGCCCTGACTTTTCAAAGCTTGTATATGCTGAACATTCTCAGAACAATATCAATGAGATAAAAAAGAATTTAAAAATTCTGTATCTAAAATTCTGTTGCTTTCAACTGAACTTGATTTTATTAATAAAATTGTTTTTAACCAATAATTTATGTAAATTAATTCGAGTTGTAAGTATTATTTTCAGGTTCCTCAAAAATACCAGGTCATCAAGTGACGAACGCGTCACTGGTCCTCTGTCTCATAAGGAGCTTAATGAATCGGAGATCTGGCTCTTGAAATCAGTTCAAAAGATTGAATTTATTAATGAGATTAAAAATTTACAGAAAGGTGAACCTGTTCCTCTTAACAGTAAACTTGCTTCTTTAAAATGTTTTATTGATGAGAATAATATTATTCGTGTTGGTGGAAGGTTACAAAATGCATCTTTGTCGATAAATGAAAAATTTCCTATTGTATTACCCAGTAAGCATGTAGTAACTTTAATGATCATAAAATATTATCACGCTAAATACCTTCATGTTGGTTCTAATAATTTGCTTATCATATTCGTCGTAAATACTGGCCACTTAATGATAGAAATCTAACACGCCAAGTTGTTCATAATTGTATCACATGTTTTAAAAATAAGCCTGTTGTATCAAATCAAATTATGGGTACCTTACCCAAAGAAAGGGCAACTCCCACTTTTGCTTTCAACAACTGTGGAGTGGATTTTTGTCGACCATTTAATGGTAAAGTTTAAAAATCAGCGTAAGGTGTCGTGTGAATTTATCTTTAATTAGCTTAATTACATTTAATTTAGATTTCAGAAAAGAGTTTATGCAATCAGGATCCAAATAAAAGATCATATATAAAGTACATTCAAGTAAATTAAGCAATCCGCGTTGTGTTCAAAAATGCTTGAGCAATAACCCCAGGAAGAAACATTACACAGACATAATTTCAAAGGTAGCACCAGACCTGGATAATCTGTTAGGATATAGTGTAGAAATAAATACAGACATGAACAAATGACAGAAACTGTGATAAAATTTAATTTCCGTTTATTTAAGAATTATATAAATATGCAGGCAATTTGGAGGGGATTTAGATAACATGAACTGAGCACGTGTAATGTAGCTCTGGATTCAAAACACTCACATGTCAGTTGGATAAAAAGTCAGACAGGTTAATTAGAGTTCATATCAGTACTATGTCTTCTATCCGACCAAAATAATAAAAGTCCTGAAAATCCCTACTTAAAGTTAATGCTGGTAGTTTAAATGTAGTTAGAATGCAAATGCTTGAAAAGGTAGTAACTAAATTAAACACACAAATTTAAAATGCATACCAAATTCACACCAGTATTACATACATATAAGTGTTCACTCACAAAAGCAACTTCCTGTATATCAGGACATAGCATACAAGTAACCAAAAATTAAATCTTCCTACATTCATTACTTGAGTGAGCCGTCTGCACATCACATAAAATTTACAAATCCGAAAGTTAAATTTCTGTGGCTCTGAGCCTACCAATTTAAAACCTTTAAATTAAATTTTTCAATATCAAAACAAAAACAGACTTATCTGAAGACATCATTTGTAGAAGGTTGGGCTGGAGGTCCGGGACAGAAACACAAAAGGAGCTGGCAGGCAGGGCGAGTCTCGGATCAATTCTGATATATCTCATGAATCCTTGTTGTGGAAGTTTCACTCTCTCCTAGCTGGTATTCATGGCACTAGACCTTCTGGCAGTCCGCACCCATCTGCAGGTGGTTCAACAGGCTTGCATGGAGAAGTCAGCAGGCACTTCAGTAGCAGGGCTCCAGGTTACTTGCACTTGACCCACCAATTCAGGCACGGATGGTTAACGGGTCAATTTTTCTAGAAGAGGCAGCCAGTCCAGAACACTGAGGTAAAAGGGCCAACCATGGCCGGACATACTGGATCTCCTCCTTCTAAACAGTTGCTCCGATGAGTCAAACAGTTAGAACTGCAGAAGACTTTCTCGAGAAATTCTAAGAGTGTAATTCAGGGACTCTGCTTTGCTCCCTCTGTTTCCATACCGCTAAATGGCTTTCCTCATGCTCTCGATCATCAGCGTTCACACTTTTAAGCGGAGTTCATTTCCAGAACCCAACTTTCTTCGGCTCCAAAAGTAACATCTTAAGACCTCCTCTTCTTCCCAAAATCTTGTTTTTTTTTCTTGTTCCAAAAATATTGTTCCTCTTCTCCGTCAAGCACTCTCCCTCTTATACCAAAATAGGATGCCGTGCCAAGCTTTTCCTTCATCGCTCCTTCCAGAGCCAAAGGTCAAGCTTTTTTTCATTGGCAAGGCATAGAAACAAAATCAAATTAATTGTGCCAAGACGCCAAACTGTCCTCAGAAACTCGCCAACCAGACCAGCAACCCCTTGTGCTCGCCCCAAAGACTCGCAGATAGCCCATTGGAAACCCTTAGACACTTCTGATTGGAGGTCGAGGATTCTCAGAAAAAGGGTAGGTATTGCCCTAACACCTCCAAAGTGTAATTAATCACTATCAGGGTTCGAAAGAGGGTCTTTGTGTGAAAAACAGACAATTTGTCGCGTCAGGACAGTAACATTTGGGTGGTCCGTTGTACGCTTATTGTCAAGGAGTCATAAATGGCAGGAAGTGGAATTGACCTAAGTAGTAAAACGGGAGATTCGGATCCTTTTCTACAAAGGAGCGGAAGACTCAAGAAACAATTTTTAATTTCAAATTTAACGGGGGTTCAAAAGCGTGAAATAAGCAATTACAGCGATTCAAACATGCACGTGCGTTTCTTAAGGGAAGGGGGGAGTATACAAAGTAAAAGTGGAAGGAAAAAGGTCGTAATCTACAAGGGGGGGGAGTATACAGTTAAAAGGAGGCTAGCTGTCCAGAGTTCAACAAGTTCATAAGAAAAAAAACATTTCAAGTAATTTGGACAAAGAATTAAAATGTAAGTTTCTCAATAAAAATAAAGGAATTAGTCTGCCGAAAAAATAAATAATAATTAAAATAATCGACACCACATATCCTATCCGTATCCGAAAAAATTTTTATGCAACGCATAAAAATTTTCTTGATGAAATCAAGTGATGTGCAAATAGGTCAGATGTAAAACATAAATATCAAATCACAATACAACGTTAAATACAAGTAAATCACTGAAATTTTTTTTCGATTAATCATATATATGTACACACACATCAACAAGTATCAAATAAAAATTTTACATAACGTGTTATGAAATAGCGAAACAGCATTGCAATCACCAAGGATCAGAGCAAAATGTTATCCAATATTTTTAACCCCGACACAGTCTGAAGTGTCATTCAATAAAAATAAAACTCACCCGATAACACAGAAATCAAAAATTTTCAAGAAATTTTAACTCTAAATCTTGCCAGTTCGCAGTGCTAAAAAAATGTCAAATTCTCACACCTAAAAATCATCATCTCAAATCCAGTTCATTTTGAATTGTAAACATGTAAATAAAAGTTAAAGTTTGTCCATCAAGTCATTACACTGGACATTCTGATCCCAAAAGTAAACAAATAAAAATAACCTAGAACTAACTTAAAGTAGTAAAAGGTGGCACAAGAGAGAGAAAACAATTACAATTACCATATAAGTATCTAAAGTTCTAAACAAAAGTGTGTACGAATGTTGTGTGTGAAGTTGTACTGTGTATTCTGTATTCAAAGAAAGTTAAGCTTTCCGAAAAAACAAAGTTTCATAGATCAGCATCTTCTAGATCAAAAATACAAAATATCAGAAACACAAAAGTGCAAGGAGTCAACTTAACCCTACATAATACTCCAAAAACTCACATATACAAACACCTGTATATTAAATCTGACTCGCAACTCCAAACATAACGAGTTGCCTTATACCAAAAGTGACCTAAAATACCCAAACAAATACTCAGTAGTATTCATGTACAAAATTACAAATAAAAACAACAAGTATCAACACGCGATTTACTAAGTGTCGCTACCAAATTTTCCTACCACACTCATCCAAGTAGAAAACAAACAGAAAAATAATCTCCAAAATTGTTCTAAACATTATTTTATCAGAACAAAGACCTCATAAATACTTATACAAAATTTTAAATAAATCACAAACCATGCTGTAACTAGCTCAGAAATTGCTAAGTGCAAAAATGGAAGAGTGAATAGGTGAAAAGAAAATTTACAAAATATTTTACTTGAACAAAACTTTCAGAAAATGTATTATCAAGTAAGATTTTATAGAAAGTAAGAAAAGAATTTATATCTATCAAAAATTTCAAGTCAAGGAAATCATTAAGGAAAAGATTAAAGAATGGGATCCGAGCAGTACACCAAAGTGTTAAAACATACCGACCCGCAGCAAATTCAACAACTGCAATGCACAAACAAGATACCAAAATCATTGAAATATGTTAACAGAATGTAACAGGCGCCTTATCACAAACCACAAACATACAGTAAGAATTAAACAAGGGTAGAAATAAAGAATTTGTATAGTTCTGATCAAAAAAAATTTTAATCTATTTCACCCCATCAAACACATGCAAAGAATGTAAACAAAACACAGCATGAAATACATTAAATACAATTATAGAGAAACATGGAATAAGTAAATGGGCATAGTCACAAAAAGACCCACAACTCCATGTAAATAAATAAAAACAAAACAAAAACTGTAGTAATGGCACAATTCATCAATTGCAACATCCAGCAAGTTGATCAGTGACTTCCATAAGTGATCAATTCACTCAGAGAAGAAAATACAAGTAAACTATATGATAGTAAATGTGATTAAATATGCAGCGCAACAAAATGTACAAAATAAAAGATAAGAAGAAATATATAAATATGAGTACACAATGAAACTGTCAATTCCATTAAGTAACAGTGTGAAACCTGTTAGTAAACAAAGCAGCCATCAGAGTTTGCTTATAAACAAAACCATGTGATCCAGTTTGTTTGTAAACAACAGAAAAAAAGGAAAACCAAGCTATCACACCAAAATAATGCAATGTGAATTTTGTCAAAAATCTAAACGTGTGCATGGAAAGAAAGCACTCTATCTTACATTATAAAGGAAAAACAAAAATCATACTATTCAAAACAAAGAAAAGAAGTCACCATATAAACATTGCACAATACAAACAAATCAAAATGTAAACAAACATTGTGGTTAATGCTTGTTATATATAACCATACCATAATTGTCTCTGGGCCTCAAGTTATATGGATGAGTATTTTGTACTATAGACCCTTGGCTTTGTATTTGGGACACATTTGTATTTACATTTGACATTGAAACAGGTGTCGAAGGATTTGGATAGTCATAAACACTTGTAGCAGGACTGCTAAAATTTGGAGAACCAGGAATATCATAAGAAACACTATCATCATCAATCTGTGCTTGACCTACAGAAGTATTACACATTATATTTCTTAACGAGAGATTAATATCATTCACTAAACTCCTGTAAGGCAAGTACAAGGGTGGAAATTCTTCCGAAACATTAGTATCACCCAGACTTTGATTCGTCTCATTTGTGACAACTGGAGAGTCTACTATCTCAGATTTTTCCTCAGTAGTGGGAAAGATTTCTCTCTCCATGACCTTAACTAGTCTATTCAGATGAATTGTTTGTATGTCTAGTGGGTGGGCAATGTGTTGAATTTGGAAAATGACAGGAGAATTTTGTTTTATTACTCTGTAAGGACCCTGATTTAACTTTGATAACTTTTTAGAAGTATGCACTTTGATTTTTGGTGTATATACATACACAAGGTCACCAATAACTATCCGCTTATTCTTTGGCAAGGAAACTTGAACTTTGGAATAACTCTCAGCCTGCTTATCCAAGTTCTGCTTCGCCAATGCAAATGCAGTCTGCAACTTAGTGACTAATTGTTGTGCATATGAAGGACTGCCAGAGTAAGATCTTACCTTCTCTGAGAAAATTAGATAAGGCATAACAGGATCACGACCGTAGACAAGAAAACTTGGGTTTTCGTCTAAAATTCTGTGTCGAGCATTTCTATAAGCCATTAATGCAAAGGGGAGGTGCTCACACCAATCTGCCTGTTGTACAGACACTAAATGACTTAAGGTGTCAATTAATGTTTTGTTTAATCGTTCCAGCATGCCATTTCCTCGTGGGTTATAGGCCAGAGTTTGTTGCTTAGAAATTCCCAGCTTTGTATAAACCTCTTGCATTGCATTTGAAAGAAAATTAGAACCTCTGTTTGAATACAAAGTCTGCATGACACCATGTCTTGAAATAAAATCAATTAACACTTTTGCAACATTATGACTCTGAATATTTGGAAGAGCATAAGCCTCAGGATAACGAGTAAAATAATCAGAAATCACAATAATCCATTTATTTCCATTCTTAGAAGTTACTAAAGGTCCAATGGCATAAAATGCCACCTTCTGAAAAGGGTAATCAGCAGTAGGGATACTCTGAACAGGAGCATTAACATTTTTGGCAAAACCTCTCCTCTGTATACATGAATGGCAAGAAGCCACATAACGTCTAACCTGTGCACACAATCCCTTCCAAAAAAATTGTCTTTAATTCTTTTTAAAGTCTTGGCTAAACCAGGGTGAGCCACTGTATCATTGTCATGAGTTAAATTTAAAATCTTTTGAACTAGTGTCTGAGGCACTATCAACTTTGCCTTTGAGCCATGCCTATCTTTAGAATTTGTATAACATAACAAGACATTATTTTTGAGAAAAAAGTTTGGCGAATTTGGCGAGAAAACAAAATTTGAATTAAGTTTATCTTTTATGTTACAGCAGTAGGCATCTGCATTTTGCTTTTCAATTATTTCCGAGTTTGGGATTTCATTCACAGAAAAAATGTTTGCTTCTAAATCAAGGGTATTCACATCAGGCTGTTTTTCTGAAACACTTTCATCATTTGGATAACTGGCCCTAGAAAGGTAATCAGCCATCAGATTCAACCTGCCTGGCTTATGAATGACTGTGTAATCAAATTGTTGTAATGTTACCATCCATCTTGCTATTATAGAGGTAGGATCTTTGTAATTAATGATTTTTGATAAGCTCTGCTGATCACTATAAATTCTAAAATGTTTCCCAAATAAATAATTTTTAAAGTGATTTACTGCAAAAACTATGGTCATTGTTTCTAATTCTACAACTGCAAATTTTGTTTCGGCTTTACTCAATTTTCTTGATGCAAAAGCAATGGGGTGTAAAAATCCAGTTTCATCCTCTTGTACCAGAACTGCTCCGAGGGCTAGTTTTGATGCATCTGAGCAGACTGCAAAAGGTTTACTGAAATCAGGCAGAGCCAAACATGGTTCACTTGTTAAATAGTTTTAATTTTTCAAAAGCAGACTGTTCCATCTCAGTCCATTTAAATCCATTACAATCTTTAGTTAATTCTGTGAGGGGAAGAGCTAACTCAGAATACTTAGGAATAAATTTCCTATAAAAAAATTGTGAGACCCAAAAATGATCTGACCTGCCTTTTTGTTTTTGGAGGCAATGCTTCTCTAATAGAATCCAAATTTTTCTTATCGGGGTAGACTTGATCCTCTCTAACAGTGTGGCCTAAGTAAGTGATTTGATCTTTCAAAAAGGAACATTTCGATGGTTTAACTTCTAAATTTGCTTTTTGTAGTCTTTGAAAAACCATTTCTAACTTTGCCAAGTGTTCATCAAAACTCCCTGCAGCAATCACAAGGTCATCTATGTAACAAGAAATTTGGAACTCATTTAGTCCTGCAAGAACCAAGTTCATCAATCTTTGAAAACTTGCACTGGCATTTCTGAGTCCAAAGGGCAAGCGTTTATATTCAAAGAGTCCAAATTCAGTGGCTATGGCAGTATATTTTGTATGATCCGGGTGCATAACCATTTGGTGAAAACCTGAAGTCAAATCTAAAGTTGAAAAAAAATTGGCACCAGAAAGATTATCAATCATTTCTGTGAGATTTGGCAAGGGATAATTATCTGGGACAGTTTTTGCATTTAGTTTTCTCAAATCAGCCACCAGTCTGTAAGAACCATCAGATTTTTTTACATGAATTACTGGGGCACTAAATGAACTAGTAGAAGGCTGAATAATTCCAGCTTCTAACAACACATTAATTTGAGACCTCATTTCAGGCTTTGGATGGTATGGAACCCTATATGGTTTCTGTCGAATAGGAACCTGATCTGATAAATGGATCTCGTGTTTAATGAGATCACACTGCCCTAAGTCTGAAATATTCTGAGCAAAAACAGAATTATATTTAGAAAGGAGATTCATAACTTTTAGTTTTTGTTCATCTTCTAAATGATATAAATCCACTTGTGTGGCCCAATCTATTTGTCTTTTAGAATTTTCAGAACTTACATTGTTTACATTTTCAATACAAGCAACTTTATGAATTGGTGAAATTTTAACAAGTGCCATATTTTTGTTTAAGTTAACAGGAGAATCATTTAAGTTACAAACTAATGCTACACATCTATTTTTTACATCTAAATTTGAAAAAGATCTAGCAATTAGGAAAGAGTCAGAATGTTTATCATTTAAACTTTCAACTAAAATGGGTTGATCAACAGTGAGAGCATTACAATTATCATCTAACTTAATTTCCACATATTTTTGAGAAAAGGCAGGAATTTGTATTTTTGTTACCATTCTGCCAGTGATTGAATTTACACTTGACATCTCAATATCACATTTTTCATTATCTAGAAACTGATCACTGTTTAGTTTTTGTGTTGAAAAATCATCAGAAGGGGAATTTGCTGAATTACCACTCGGAAACATTCTATGAAAATTCCAACTCACAGATACCACATCATTTCTAAGAACTGAATTTTTACAGTCGAGGACAAAATTAAAACACTGGAAGACGTTTTGACTCAGAATGAGATCAAAAGTTGGGGAAAGGTCTGTTCCAGCCACAACAAATAGTGTTTTAAAACAAGTATCATTTATATTCATGTTAACACATATTATAGTGTCAGAGTATATTGTTAAACCTGTGATGGTTTTCAACTCAACCGGTGATCCATTTACAACATGAAAATCTCTAAGTTTGTTAAAAATAGGAAGGGACAAAATGGTCATTGTTGCACCTGTGTCAAGCAACGCTTTCATCTTTACATTGTTTATCAAAACATCAATAATTGGCAAGGAGGAGTGTGAGAAAACACATGGATCAAAATGGCAAGTATAAGTTTGACTCGAATTGGATCCTACAATGTCAGTCATGGCCTGTACTAGTTTAAAGTCTGCTCACGAGCAGGTCTATCTACATTCTGACTTTGCTGGTTACTTTGTCTAGCACTGTTTTGCATATCTCTTGCTCTTTTCCAGCAATTTGCTTTGATATGACCTGGCTTCCTACAGTGGAAACAAATAATCTTGTCTATTATTTTGGGGACCAGCTTGTCTGCTTGGATATCTGTTTTCACCTGTAGTCTGCAATTTTGATAGCTGCTCATTGAGCAAAGCCATCTGCTGGACTAAAAGTTCCATTTTTGACGAGCACTCACTTTGCTGATTTTTCAGCTTTTGTAACTCACTTTCTTGGGAAGAGTTAATTGCACTTATGTTTGGACACACTAAATTTTGGGACTTTTCAACTCTAATGGCAAATTCCACAGCCTCTTTAAATGAGCTGGGATCATGCGCAATAACCGGAGCTTTTATTGACTGTTTTAATCCAGACACGAACTGCGATAAGAGCATCTTGGCTCGAAAACTGTCACTCAGCTCACTTTCCGCCTCCTCAGAAAAACTTTTGTTTACTAAACTCTGTAAACGCACAGAAAAATCCCTAATACTCTCATGCTCGTACTGTTGAGCCGATGAGAAAGAAGCAAAAGATGCTGCAAAGGATTGTTCATCCTTAAAATGAGCAATCATCTTTTGTTTTAGTACACCAAAGGTAAGTTCAGAGTTATTTTTCAAAGACGACTCATAAAATCTCCTGGCAGGACCCTCCATTTTCAGTTGTGTTATGAGTAATAATTGGTCGTTTGACCATCCTCCCAATTTTCCTATTTTATCAAGGGCATTGAAATATTCAGAATAATTTGGACCCTTTAAATTTACTAACATGGAAAGAAGGCCACTATCAGGTAATGGTCTAGAAACCACAGCATGACCACTTAAAATACCAGTTTCCTGTTGTACGGGAACAGATTCTGACACAGTGCTCTGATCAGTCATAGTGGCAATGCTATTTCACACTAAAAAATTCAAAATATAAAAGCATAAAAATCTGCACACACAAAATCAGTTTTTGTCACTATCTCACATACATAACCCTAAAGATTTCCAAAAATGGTCTGGGCTGGTCACGGCACCACTTTATGTCGTGTGAATTTATCTTTAATTAGCTTAATTACATTTAATTTAGATTTCAGAAAAGAGTTTATGCAATCAGGATCCAAATAAAAGACCATATATAAAGTACATTCAAGTAAATTAAGCAATCCGCGTTGTGTTCAAAAATGCTTGAGCAATAACCCCAGGAAGAAACATTACACAGACATAATTTCAAAGGTAGCACCAGACCTGGATAATCTGTTAGGATATAGTGTAGAAATAAATACAGATGTACCGTCCTGGCCGCTATGTTCCAGGCTCGCCGTCCCACTGGAGCCGAGACATGGTTCTGAGCTGTTTCGCTGGGACTAATGTGCTTCCCTAAAGGAAGCGAAGTGAAGGGACTTGGGTTTTTGTTTTGGCGGAGAATGTTGTTGTGTGGGGTCTCGACCGGAGAGATGAAAATGGTGGTGATTTTCGAAAGTTCGGCTAGAATGCTGTAAATTCAATTTTAGGATGTCAGCAAGATGCTAATTATATGTAACAGTGCTGATTTTGAATGATATTGACTTTGATATTGGGGTTAATTTAGTTTTTATAACCCATGAAATATCTTATTCATCTAAATTTGTTTTTATGTTAAATGTTAATGTTTGTCTTGTGTCTGTGAATAAATGTCTTGAGAATTGTTAAAAGCACAGTTTTTATTTCTAAGATATTACAGACATATAATTTGGTGGCAGCGGTGGGATAATTCGATCCACTTTACCTTGAAAACTCAAAATCAGTCCTGTTACATTATTTTAATTTTCAGACGAGCTGGGGGTAAGTTCATTTTGCCTGACAGTACCCTTCTCTGAAAATTGTATTTAAAATTATTGAGTTAAAATATTACGTAGTAAAATTTTTGCATGTTGAATATGAAATGCTCATCATTGTATAATAGTGATATTAATTAAGCAAAGAATTTTGATTGTGCGGTATACAGGATATTGTATAGCATAATTGATTCTGGTTGCTTTATTCATAATATAGTATCTTTTTGAATTATATTTGTGTAATGTATTGTTATGTATAGTATAACGATAACTTTGGTTTTAGCAAAGATTTAATTTTGCGGTGTACCTTGTACAGCATAAATTAGTCTGGTTGCTTTAATTCTTACTAGATTTAATTGTTAATTGATACAGCATTCAAATTGACAAAGTTATTTAGTGTACTGTTGGTATAAAATAACTTTAATTTCAGGTAGGCTATTACACTTATTGTGCGGTAAACTTTTGTTTAGCACAATTGTAAAGTTTTGGTCAGCGGAAAATAAATCATTTAAGAAATAATTGTGTTTGTATAACATTGAAATTTAACTTATATTATTTGTATTGCTGCTGGTAACTTGCTTATTTGAATAGAAATTTCATTTGAATGTTTTGAGTAATTTTGCTGAATTTATTGGTATCATTATTTCATTTATCTTTAAAAGAATTATTACTCTATTTTGAAAACGATAGTGGAAAATATTAATGCGTTCCGTTTTCGTATGATTTTTTTTATACTTCGGATTTCTTCTGAGTTATTTATGAAGGCTATTTCCGGTTGTAAGAATACTTTTCTGTGTGGATATTAATGATGATTTTTATTGCTCGCACATTTTTATTCTTTTCTTTTTCACTGCTAACAGATATTTAAGCAGTGTGTTGCATTTTATTTTTGTTATATATGAATAACGGAAAGAAATAAGAGTATTGTGATTACATTTTTAACTCTTTCTTTGAAAATTATATTTTGATTGTGTGCTTTCAAAGAAATATTTTTCATATTTGTATTTAAAATATGTGGTGAAAACAGTTCAATTGATAATTAAATTTATTGGTTAGTAGTTGAGCTATTTTATCAAAGGTGGTATTAAATACACCAGCAAAATAATATTAAAAAAAGGTTTATTATTGTAACTCTTTATTGATTTTTGTGCATTTAAAACTGTGTAAAAGAGTGGAGATCGCTTAAAAAAAAGTTACTAATAATATTTCGGGGAATTATTTTTTGGCGAGATGGCTTTTTGGGGGAAAGCCTTAAAGGCTGATTTACAAAAGTTAGCGGAGAACCTCGGGGTTGAAGTCGGGGCCTCTGCAACTATAATTGAGATTAAAAAGGACATCCAGACGATACCCAATTATGATGACTATATTAAAGAATTACTGGAAACATTAAAGGCAACGCGTATTGAAGAAGAAAAGGAAGCAAAGCGGCTTGAAGAAGAAAAGAAGAAGCTTGAAAGAGAAAAGAAGCGGATTGCAGAAGAAAGAGAAGAGAAGAGGATTGCAGAAGAAAGAGAGGCCAAACGAATTCTTGAAGAAAAAGAGCTGGAAAATGCTTTTCAGCTGAAGAAATTACAGCTAGAATTGGAAAATAAATCAAGACCGAGTGAAACGGTCCCAATGGCAAAACCAAACCTGGAGATCAGACATCTGATGCAAAAATTTGATCCCAAGGAGGGAGATATAAGTCTTTATCTCGTCTTGTTTGAGAGACAAGTCAGACAGGTGGAAATTAATGAAGACTCGTGGGTATCTCACTTAATTGGATTATTACCTTACAAGATGTCACAGCTGATTGCCAGGGAGTCGGAAGAAGTTTCAAACGACTACTCGCATATTAAGAAGTTATTGCTCAAAAGATATAAATTTTCGACTGAAAAATTTAGACAAAAGTTTAACAACCACATAAAAAGTTCTGACAGCAATTGGACAGACTTTTTGTATGAATTAAGGAACTACTTTGAAGAATGGCTGAAAGGTCTTGAAGTAAAAATCTTTGCCGAGCTCAGTGACTTAATAGTGACCGAGCAGATAAAAAGAAGAGCTCCCTGGGAAGTTAAAGAACATTTCATAGACGAGTGGGCGGACATAAAAAGCCCAGAAGTACTCGCTAAAAGGCTGGATGAATATGACAGTGTTCGAAGCCTTTGGAAGAAAAAGTCTTACAGTGGTAATTCAAAGGAGAGATTTCCAACTTGGAAGGCTAAATCTCCGATTGAAAGTAAGGCCTTGCCGGTCAAAAGGGAAGAACACGGTGTCAAGAAATCAACCACAAATACTGAAGATTTCGAAAAAAGAAGAACTGTTAGGTGTTATAAATGTGGGTCTAAGGAACATATTAGACCAAATTGTCCCTTGTTGAGGAACAAAGAGATTTCCGCAACTGTAAATCATCTATTTGAAGCTTACGAAGATAATGTAATGTCACCACATACCTCTATGGGCGAAGTAAATAGGTTCCCTATGCCTATTCTACGTGACACGGGATCTAGTATCGATGTTGTGTGCTTGAAAGTGGTAAAGCCAGAAATGTTTACAGGTGAGCATGTCTGGGTACAGCAACCATTAGATGACGCACCGATGTGCTTACCGCTGGCTGAAGTTGAACTGAAAGGAGAATTCGGGCACTTGATAACCAAGGCAGCCGTAGTGTGCAACAAAGCTGATAAAGGAAGATATCTTTTAGGGAACAGAACTGTAGCTATTGTGGAAAAGATGAAAAAAATTCCTGTTCCACAACAAGTTAATGCAATCCAATCACGAGCTCAGAAACGTTTGGAAAAGCAGGAAGAGGTAGTGCATGTCAAGGACAAAGATCCCATATCTGTAGAAGAAACTGAAATGGCAGCTACAGAAGACATAGAAATCGAAAATGATGATCTATTCTCTTTCCCTCCGAAAGAAGAATTTGAGTGCTTGTCATTGTTAAAGATTGACTCTAAAGCCTTTATCGAAGCTCAACAAGGCTGTAAGGAATTGCAGTCATTGACAAAAAAAGATACTCGAAAAGACAGATTCAAGGAACGAGTTTGAAATTCTTCCGAATGGACTCTTGGTGAAAAGGGAGACTTATAAAGTTGGTGAGGACAAACTTTTATTAGTGGTGCCTAAAGAGTTTCGGGAAAGACTGAAGGCTCTCTGCCATGAAGGTGCATCGAGTCATTTGTGGGTTACGAAAACTAAGGACGTTCTTGCAAAATATTTCTTTTGGTCTAACTGTTTTCAGGAGATCGAAGAGTATGTCCGAAGTTGTGACCACTGTCAACGTGTGGGAAAACCCAATGATAAGAAAAGAGCACCTATGAAATTAGTTCCGATAATTCAAGAAGTGTTTGCTAAAATAAATGTTGATGCTGTAGGACCTTTGCCGATTACTGCATCGGGCAAAAAATATTTGATTACAGCGATGTGCTTGGCGTCTAAATATCCGGATGCAGTGGCTGTATCAGATATCACCTCCATGTCTGTGGTCGATGCACTTCTTCAGATTTTCAGTCGCATGGGGTTTCCAAAGGAAATTCAACACGATCAACTTCCTTCATGAGCGAATTAACGACAGAATTCTTTGAACGTTTTGGAGTTAGGGTTGTCCATAGTTCTACGTACCATCCTCAAAGCAACCCAGTTGAACGGTTCCATCGCACTCTCGGACGAATACTTCGTGTTTTGTGTTCCGAAGAAGGCCCAGACTGGGAGAAACATGTTCACGCAGCCTTATTCGCTCTAAGAACAGTGACCCACGAATCTACAGGATTTAGCCCGGCCGAATTGGTGCATGGGAGGAACCTTAGAACGACTGTTACTTTACTTTATGAAAACTGGCTACAACCTGAAGAAGAGCAGACTCCAGTGATCGAATATGTGTTCACTCTACTCAATAGACTGAAACGGTTTCAAGATCTCGCTGTTAAGGAGATGGAAAAGTCTCAACAAAGAAATAAAACTTGGTATGACAAGAGAGCCGTGAAACGAGAGTTTCAGGAAGGGGATTCAGTGCTGATATTCTCTAATTGTAGAGCGAACAAGCTTAGCCCACGATGGACTGGGCCTGGTACTGTTTTGAAGAAACTCTCAGAAACCAATTATGTGGTGTCCTTACCTCATAGAAAAGACAAGTCTCAAGTTTATCATGTGAATATGCTAAAGCCATACTACAAAAGACCAGAGCAGATTAATTTCCTTTCTTTAGAGGCTGAAGAAGGAATAGGAGTCGATGAATTAGAGATTCCTCGCATTGAACAAACTCCAAATGTTCTTGACTTGTCAGAAATTATTCCAGAACCGATCGGAAGTACATTGACTGAAGATCAATGTCAGCAACTGCGGAATGTCATCTGGAAGTATAGAGAATGCTTTTACAATGTTCCTGGAAAAACTGACCTTGTCACTCATGACATTGAACTAGTATCGGATGAACCAGTGATGTCGAAGCCTTACCGGACATCGCCAAGGCAAAATGAAATCCTGCGAAAGGAAATTCAGAAAATGCTTTCCCTGAAAATTATTGAAGTAGGATATTCCGATTATACTTCACCTATGATA
>BGPR01000056.1:1544405-1579000 GCA_013235015.1 Araneus ventricosus
CAAGATCACTAAAACCAAATTTTACCCACTACCGAATATAGAGGAAAGAATTGAAACAGTCTCCTCTGCAAAATATATTACGGTTTTTGGACTTGTCAAAGGGATATTGGCAAATTCCTATGTCTAAAAATGCCCAACGGTTGTCCGCATTTGTCACAAACTTTGGCACATACATACCGTTGCGTATGCCATTTGGGCTGAAGAATGCTCCTTATGAATTTAGTCGAATGGTAGCACAGTTGCTTGAGGCTTGTGAAGACTTTGCTGTGCCCTATCTCGATGACATATCAGTCTTCTCTGTTATGTTCCAAGAGCATATCAAGCACCTAGAAACAGTACTGCAAAGAATAAAACAGGCAGATTTGACCATTAAGCCGTCCAAATGTAAATTTGCTCAGAGTCAAGTTCAATACTTAAGACATACAGTTGGACAAGGATGTAGAAGGCCATCAGAACTGAAGATAGAGGCCGTTAAGAACTTTCCTACTCCGAGAACCAAAACGGACATAAGAGCATTTTTGGGTCTAGCGGGTTATTATTCCCACTATATTCCAATGTTTTCAACGATTGCTGCGCCTCTCACAGATGCCTTGAAAGGAAAATGTCGAAAAGGAGTTGTTCATTGGACGGAGGATTGCGAGAAGGCCTTTAATTCATTGCAGCAAGCTCTCGCAAGTAAACCAGTCCTTCACTCTCCAGACTATAACCGTCAATTTATCTTGCAGACAGATGCCTCCGACAATGGTATAGGAGTAGTTCTTTCTCAAGTAACTGAAGATGATAAAGAACACCCAATCGTCTACCTTAGTCGTAAATTTTCGGATGTAGAAAAAAGATATTGTGTAAGTGAAAAGGAATGTGCTGCTATCATATTTGGTATCCAGAGATTGAAATACTATTTAGATGGCCAAGCCTTCACTATTGTAACAGATCACAATCCGCTAACTTGGCTAAAAACTAATGCGAGCAAAAATGCTCGAATTTTGAGATGGTCTTTGGCACTCCAACCTATCAATTTCGTTATAATCCATCGCAGGGGGACTCAGCACAAAAATGCTGACGCGTTGAGCAGGATCCCTACTCTTGATGGCTTATAATATTTGTTGGGGTACTGTCTGGCAAATATGAACTTGATTTGAAGATGTTCCTATGTATTTCTCTCTATATATATTTTCTATTATATATTCACTTTTTGTATTAAGTGTATTTTCAGCTTTCTTGCTCTGCTGCGAAAAGACTCCAAGAGGGGAGGAGATATGACTGTACCGTCCTGGCCGCTATGTTCCAGGCTGGCCTTCCCACTGGAGCCTAGACATGGTTCTGAGCTGTTTCGCTGGGACTAATGTGCTTCCCTAAAGGAAGCGAAGTGAAGGGACTTGGGTTTTTGTTTTGGCGGAAAATGTTGTTGTGTGGGGTCTCGACCGGAGCGGTGAAAATGGTGGTGATTTTCGAAAGTTCGGCTAGAATGCTGTAAATTCAATTTTAGGATGTCAGCAAGATGCTAATTATATGTAACAGTGCTGATTTTGAATGATATTGACTTTGATATTGGGGTTAATTTAGTTTTTATAACCCATGAAATATTTTATTCATCTAAATTTGTTTTTATGTTAAATGTTAATGTTTATGTCTTGTGTCTGTGAATAAATGTCTTGAGAATTGTTAAAAGCACAGTTTTTATTTCTAAGATATTACACAGACATGAACAAATGACAGAAACTGTGATAAAATTTAATTTCAGTTTATTTAAGAATTATATAAATATGCAGGCAATTCGGAGGGGATTTAGATAACATGAACTGAGCACGTATAATGTAGCTCTGGATTCAAAACACTCACATGTCAGTTGGATAAAAAGTCTAAGACAGGTTAATTAGAGTTCATATCAGTACTATGTCTCTATCCGACCAAAATAATAAAAGTCCTGAAAATCCCTACTTAAAGTTAATGCTGGTAGTTTAAATGTAGTTAGAATGCAAATGCTTGAAAAGGTAGTCAACTAAATTAAACACACAAATTTAAAATGCATACCAAATTCACACCAGTATTACATACATATAAGTGTTCACTCACAAAAGCAACTTCCTGTATATCAGGACATAGCATACAAGTAACCAAAAATTAAATCTTCCTACATTCATTACTTGAGTGAGCCGTCTGCACATCACATAAAATTTACAAATCCGAAAGTTAAATTTCTGTGGCTCTGAGCCTACCAATTTAAAACCTTTAAATTAAAGTTTTCAATATCAAAACAAAAACAGACTTATCTGAGGACATCATTTGTAGAAGGTTGGGCTGGGGGTCCGGGACAGAAACACAAAAGAAGCTGGCAGGCAGGGCGAGTCTCGGATCAATTCTGATATATCTCATGAACCCTTGTTGTGGAAGTTTCACTCTCTCCTAGCTGGTATTCATGACACTAGACCTTGAGGCAGTCCGCACCCATCTGCAGGTGGTTCAACAGGCTTGCATGGAGAAGTCAGCAGGCACTTCAGTAGCAGGGCTCCAGGTTACTTGCACTTGACCCACCAATTCAGGCACGGATGGTTAACGCGTCAATTTTTCTAGAAGAGGCAGCCAGTCCAGCACACTGAGGTAAAAGGGCCAGCCATGGCCGGACATACTGGATCTCCTCCTTCTAAACAGTTGCTCCGATGTGTTGAACAGTTAGAACTGCAGAAGACTTTCTCGAGAAATTCTAAGAGTGTAATTCAGGGACTCTGCTTTGCTCCCTCTGTTTCCATACCGCTAAATGGCTGTCCTCATGCTCTCGATCATCAGCGTTCACACTTTTACGCGGAGTTCATTTCCAGAACCCAACTTTCTTCGGCTCCAAAAAGTAACATCTTAAGACCTCCTCTTCTTCCAAAAATTTTGTTTTTTTTTTCTTGTTCCAAAAATCTTGTTCCTCTTCTCCGTCAAGCACTCTCCCTCTTATACCAAAATAGGATGCCGTGCCAAGCTTTTCCTTCATCGCTCCTTCCAGAGCCAAAGGTCAAGCTTTTTTTCATTGGCAAGGCATAGAAACAAAATCAAATTAATTGTGCCAAGACGCCAAACTGTCCTCAGAAACTCGCCAACCAGACCAGCAACCCCTTGTGCACGCCCCAAAGACTCGCAGATAGCCCATTGGAAACCCTTAGACACTTCTGATTGGAGGTCGAGGATTCTCAAAAAAAAGGGTAGGTATTGCCCTAACACCTCCAAAGTGTAATTAATCACTATCAGGGTTCGAAAGAGGGTCTTTGTGTGAAAAACAGACAATTTGTCGCGTCAGGACAGTAAAATTTGGGTGGTCCGTTGTACGCTTATTGTCAAGGAGTCATAAATGGCAGGAAGTGGAATTGACCTAAGTAGTAAAACGGGAGATTCGGATCCTTTTATACAAAGGAGCGGAAGACTCAAGAAACAATTTTTAATTTCAAATTTTACGGGGGTTCAAAAGCGTGAAATAAGCAATTACAGCGATTCAAACATGCACGTGCGTTTCTCAAGGGAAGGGGGGAGTATACAAAGTAAAAGTGGAAGGAAAAAGGTCGTAATCTACAAGGGGGGGAGTATACAGTTAAAAGGAGGCTAGCTGTCCAGAGTTCAACAAGTGCATAAGAAAAAAAATATTTCAAGTAATTTGGACAAAGAATTAAAATGTAAGTTTCTCAATAAAAATAAAGGAATTAGTCTACCGAAAAAATAAATAATAATTAAAATAATCGACACCACAAAGGGAATGCTTAATAAAATTTATGTCTGTATATTTGTATGAATGTCTACCAAAGCAATCCATTTGGACTTTTTCTCTGATCTTACTTCCGAGGTTTTCATTGCTTGTTTAAAAAAGGTTTTGCGGAAGAAGAGGTAAGAGTTCTAAAATGTTTTCAGATAATGGAAAAACATTTTTAGGTGCAGATATTGAGTTGAAAAAATTGAACGACCTAGTTAAATCTCCTGATGAAACATTAATTAATTATTTTAATGATAAGCATATTGATTGGAATTTCATTCCGCCTAAGTCTTCTAACTTCTGTTGATTATAGGATCGGGGGTGAAATCCTTTAAATTTCAACTAAAACGCGTAGTTGGAAATTTAAATTTAACTCTTGAGGAATTTATCACGTTACTTACCGAAATATAAGCTGTTTTAAATTCGTGACCCCTAACCCCGCTTTCACCTGAATTTGATAATTTTAGGACTTTGTCTCCTGGTCATTTTCTAATTGGTAGACCTGTTATTATTACTGTAGAGCCTCAACTTATTGATGTTAAAGAAAATAGATTAACGAGATGGCAAAGAGTTAATTGGTTATCCCAACAAATTTGGAAGAGGGATTACCTAAACAATTTGCAATAAAGGAGCAAATGGAGATTCACTATAAAGAATGTTGAAATAGGAACTCTTGTCTTAATTAAAAATGAATATCTTCCAGGTACCAGATGGCTTACTGGTAGAAATACAGACCTTTCAAATACAGACCAGTAGAAATATATACCTTTCGCGTATACGCGGTAAAAAATTATTTACTACAAGCATTCATATTTTCTCTAATATTCAAATTATTTAATTCAAATTTTGAAACAATGCTTTCATGGCAAAGATAACAAAATAAGAGTGGTAAATCTTAAACTCCCTGAAGATAAAATAATTAAAAGAAAGGTCAGAGATATTTGTATTTTGCCTATTGAATGAAAGTGTGCATATTAATAATTATCATTTTTATAATGCTTATATTAGTGTCTCTTTGCCTTTACTTGTTTTTTATTTCATATTATTAGTATTAGAGATGTTACTCATATTTTCAATTGAATTTATTATGTGTATTTTTCTTAAATTTGTTTTTGTATTCACGTATCTGTTGAAATTAGTATTTCAACGGGAGCCGGGATGTTGGCACTTCCTTATTTGAATGTACCGCGTCGCTCTCTATAACTTTCTCTATAATCTTCACTTTACCAGTCCTGCTCATACAGAGCAGACGCATGTCTAGACGTTCTTGTTCTAAACTTTGCATTTGAAAGTGCCTCTTAAATCTCTAATATCCTTGAAACTGTTTATAATTACTTGTTGATAGTAATAAAGTCTATGTTATGTTAAAGATATAGTACATTTTTTCTCTACAACTGTTCAATCAACGATTTAAATCAAATGGTGGCATACCGCCACATTTAGGCCTACTGCCACCCTTACACTAATGAAAAAACATAAGCAGTAGAAACAATTTAATACACTGGTGGACAAATGCTGAGGACCATTTTTAAGATGAGAATAATTAGGTCTTAATATGGATACAGTGGTTCGGAATCAGTTGCAGAGAATCGTGGGATATACACTGGTCGTAATTGACATTTTATAGTAAAGATTTGGTCACGAGGACATTTAGGAGGTCGACCAGAAAGTGAGGAAGACGAAAAGGTATTTTGGCCCACCCCGTTTCACAGAAAGCTGATAATGATTTGAAACTTTCATCAATAGTTTTGTTTGATGTACATAATATTTACATGCATTTTGCATAAAAATGGGAAGAATATTCGAGGAGAAATAAAGGTTTCTTAAAAAAATACCAAATTTTTTCGTATGTTTTTTGCTTATAACATGCAGAATTTTCAACCAAATCGAAACTTACAGAATATTTGACAATTTGTAAAAGAAGCATTGTATCAAAATTTGAATTAAATAATGTGAATATTAAAGAAAATATGCAACTTGTAGTAAATAATTATTTACTGCGTATGTGCGAAAGATAGCTTAATTATTCTTTTATAACTTCAGAGCCAGATATATAAAGCAACTTTTATAAAAAAAATCCAGTTCAATACCGTTAATATTCAGAAAGATATATGTATTGCAGCTAGGTGAATTTAGGTACACTTTAAAAGAAGCTAAATGATAAGGGTCTATGCACAAACTGAAATTTATTAAACTTGAATCTTCAAACAGTAATATTAAATTTTATGAAAGTTGAATATTTTGAATACACATGTATGCTAATAAATCAAATACATAATTTAAATTGCATTTCGATTATAGCTATTCGAGGATTCAAGTTCAAGAAATTTCAGTTTGTGCATGGACCCTTATCATTTAGCTTCTTTTAGAGTGTACCGAAATTTATCTAGCTGCAATACCGATATCTTGATGAATATTAAAGTTATTGAACTGGTTGCTCTATATATCTGGCTCTGAAGTTATAAAAGAAAAATCACGCTATATACCTTTCGCGTATACGCGGTAAAAAATTATTTACTACAAGCATTCATATTTTCTCTAATATTCAAATTATTTAATTCAAATTTTGAAACAATGCTTTTTTTATATATTGTCAAATATTCTGTAAGTTTTATACAATTTGCTTAAAAACTCTGCGTATTATATGCAAAAAACATGCGGGAAAATTTGGATTTTTTTAAAAAGAAACCTTTATATCTCCTCAAATATACATGCTATTTTTACGAAAATGCATGAAAATATTATGTACATCAAACAAAACCATTGATAAAAGTTTCAAATCATTATCAGCTTTCTGTGAAACGGGGTGGGCCAAAATAATGTTTCGTCTTCCTCACTTTCTGGTCGACCTCTAAATGCCCTCGTGACCAAATGTTTACTGTAAAATGTCAGCTCCAACCAGTGTTATATCCCACAATTCTCTGCAACTGATTCCGAACCATTGTATCCATATTAAGTCCTAATTATTCTCATCTTAAAAATGGTCCTTAGCATTTGTCCACCAGTGTATATTGAAGCGATATCGTTGGAAATAAGTAAAGAAAATCAATTTAGGAGGATAAAAGCAAAACAAAAAGGAACCCGACTGGCTGAGTGTTAGAATACGATTTACATTTTTTTGTAGCACTATGGAGGTGGAAAAAATGTCACTCTTCTCTTTTATGTACATAAATTTGCCATGCAAACTAAGCAAATTTGCTCAAAATCTTTACTTATAATGTTCTTAGAGGTTTTTCTGTTATTTCAGTTGAAATGAAAGATGATTCATTTCCTCACTCAAATTGCAGTTTTTTGATACGATTGTACATTATTTGCAGCTTATAATGGACGTCTCAGCATGAAAAGTTTTTATGGAAAAAGAATAAAATATTTATCAATAATTGCAAAGCGTACTGCGGATACCGCCATTTTCAACTTTCTCGTAGTGTAGCACCAAGTACTTATATTGTCAAACAATTCGATCACTAGATTTTGATGAATCTTCACGTTTCAGAGCTCTCCGCGTCCGAAAAAACCCCCATTTTTGAAATTATGTATATCCCTGAACACGATAATTGAAAAAACGCAACAAGCTATATGAGTGATATAGAACATGCTCTTTACACCAAAATTACATATTTGTATCAAATTTTGGACGAAATGCGTAGTCTGTCTGTCAATCCGTGTGCAAATGAACAAGATAGATCAAAAACGCAAAGAGATGGATGGTTGAAATTTGGCATATAGTTTTATCATCAAAATTGTAGATCTGCGTTAAAGTGTGGACCAAATCTGACAACATTCTGACTGTCTGTCTATTCGTGTTTATATCAACGCGATAACTCAAAAACACTACTGGCTAGATAAATGAAATTTGGTGTGCGATCTTAACACCAAATTATAGTTCTGTATCCAATTTTGGACCAAATTGATCAAAAAGAAGATATCTGAAATAGGAATGGCGGTTATTGCGAAAATAATCGGTTTTCGGTTATTCAGGTTTTTTTTCACCTCTGGTTCAACCTCGCGGTTATAACCGCTCAAAATAACCGGTTTTCAGGGTTTTTTTTTAAATAAAAAAACAAACGCTGTTTGTAGACAAAATTTTTTATTAATATTGTTTTTACAGGAAATCAATCCATTGGCCCATATTTATCGGTTCATAAAGACTCTTTCAGTGATCCGCCAACCAACAGACGCCTCGAGGAAGCGGTTGTCTGTGATTGGACTAAGATGTTGAAATTCAAGGCTTCATAACTTTGTAAATTTTAGTCTAATAGAACCTAAATTCGAGCCTGTTTTCCGATCCGATTTTTTAACCTTGTTATTGGATTTAAAAAATAACTGGTTATAACCGGGACAAAAAATAACCGAAAAAAAACCCGGTTAACCGAAACAAAAAAACACACCTATTTTCGGCTGAAATCTGTGGGTTTTTCCCATCCCTAATCTGAAAAGCTTAGTCGATTCTTTCTACTGTTCTATGAAGTTGAACACTAAACGTGTCGTATTGTGTAAGTGTAGGCAAACGTAGAAGGGAAAAAATCTCCCTCTAGTTTTGTATGACCTTCGTTTAACATCATTATTTGGTATCTGTGAACCACACATGCATTTTCAGACAGTAGCCAAAATTTTCGAAAATTATTTTATAAGTAAGAATCTATAAAATAAAAAATAGCCCTATCTTTTATTCAAAATGTAGTATATAAATAATCTAAATTGTAGTATGTAGTACAAATAGTATTATAAATTCTTAAAAATTCCCTTTAAAAGAAATTGAATATCGTTGCAGTTGAAAAATGTATTGAAATGTTTGCAATTCTAAAGTTTTCCATGCCAAATCTTGAGCTATCAATATAATCAAATATAAATTCTATGTTTCCAAAGCATTTATATAATATCCATTCAAATCGTTTTTCTATTAAAAACGAAGCAGGTTGGTCCCCCCCCCCCCCAAAAAAAAAAATTGCCAAATTTTTCATTTCTTAATCGATACAAAAAGCAATGATTTTGAAACAGGAAAAGAGAGACTTTTAGCTTACGCTTTGCCAAGCTCTACATGTCCCTCAGTGACAACATGAACTACATTCCATCGCAGCACATCTTAAGCAAATGACCATGGCGCGATGCCAAAATTTGAAAGCAAGTGAAAGATGTTGGTAAATGACATCACATTATGCCGATAATTGCGACTAATATTTCGACGTGTGCCATCTGGCGTATTGAAACGTAGGAAGTAGTTACCATATCGAACGAAGCAGCAGCAATCTAGTCTTCATCATATTCCTATTACTTCTATGACTAGTGATTAAATTGAAGTTCTTAAGGGCACTTTAACTCGGCAACATGCTTCTTCTTAAATTAAGCATCTTATCATAATTATCCATTAGTTCTTAGATAAAGGATCGTGATTAGATAAAATGTGGAAAGTTTTCCGTTAAGGCTCGTTAAAATCGTTATTTGGAGTAATTTAAAGCACCCCATTTCGGCTCTTGCGACTCGGCAGGACATAAAAGGCGGAGTTTTAAGTATCTGCACAATGGTTTATTAGTAAGAAATGGTGACGGAAGAAAAATCATGTTTGGTTTTCAGTTCAGTGCAGCCATTTTGACGCAAATAAGGCATTAAAATGTTCACGTTTTAATCGTAGTCTAATTTGCAGTGAGCTATTTGCTGTAATAACTGATTTTCCAAGTGATTAAAGCTTTTTTCATCAACATGTGCGCTTCTATCTTAACCTCAGCATTTGTCAAACACAGAATGATGAAGATATGATGCTTACTTTGCAATGTACTCAAATTGACAAAACGAACACATTGAAAAGCTCATTAAAGCTAATAACTGATTTTCTAAGTGATTCAAGCTTTTTTCATCAACATGTGAGCTTCTGTCTTAACCTCGGCATTTTCTAAACAAAGAAAGATGAAGAGATGCGATGATTACTTCGCAGTATACTCAGTTTGAAAAAAACTAACGCATTAAAAATCTCAAATTTAAATCGTAACAAAATTCATAGATGATAATCCTCTGTAATTGCGGGCTTCCTCAAATGATTTTAAATTTTATTCGTCAAACTTGTCTGCTTCGGCATTCATCTCAGTATCTCACTAACTTCAAAAATTTCATTCGTCATATTTACCCTCTAACTGGAACATTGTATTTTAGCGGTCATAATGACCGATATTCTGGTCAGAGTACAAAAAAAGAATTCTGATTCATTAGTAAAAAAGTTTTTTAAGAAACACGCTTTTATAGTTGTACTAAAAAGTAAAAAATATTTTTTTTTATCAAACATCTGGAGGTTAAAGCAAAGATCACAATAGTGTGAGGCGCTGGTATATATACTCTGATTAAATTGGAATTATAAATCACATTCATAATATAATTTTTGCTGACTTTTCAGGATTTTTTTTTATATTCATTGTGGCTCAAATTTCCTTATCATACTGTTTTCAGCGTTACGCGCTTTTGAGACTTTTGCTTTCACCTCCAGATGTTTGATAGAAAATTATTTTCTACTTTTTATTGTATACTAATGCAAGTATTTCTTAAAATTATTTTTTATTTTTATTATTTTCTACTTTTCATTCTTTAATACATGTCAAAATTCAAATTGTAATTATTATGGGACGATGTAATCCATCTTTCTCTAATTCACTACTAGATGACGCCTCTCATAGGGAATCAAAATTAAATTAAAATTAATTGACAATTAAATATATATTAATTTTAATACATTGATATTAATTGATGTTTAAGTTCTGAAAATATTTTGTTATTATATTGTCATCGGGAACACATAACAAAATTTCAAAACTCTACTACAACGTTTAAGTGACGGAAAAAATCGATTACAGAATACAGCTTTACAAACACGAAAAAGTTAAATAAATGAGCTTAAAAACGTCATTAAGTTTAGTTTAATTTAGTTATATTTATGTCCAGTTTTGCAGAAAAACGAGGGCTATTTTGGGACGGATCTCGTCATTTTGAAACGTGGTCAGATGACGAGGACGACACCTGAGCTGGCACCCCCTCTCCAGGCTTCCGCACCGCACCAGCGGGAGGACATTTGGCCCCGACGTATTTAACGTGCACGGCTGTTCTTCGGTGGAAACAGGTTTCGAACCTGGAACTCTCCGGCCCCGAGGTCGAGACCTTACCATCAGGCAACCGCGGCCCCAAACGACATTCAAATTTCGAAATAAAGCAGAGCATGCGCTGTTTCTGACTTCCATATATTTAAAATTGTGTATGTACTTGTAAACTTCTTTACCGAGGCAAAATTTTCGTCTTGTTGACAGCTACTAAATGATAGTATACATATAATCATAACAAAATTTACGGTAACATATTCTGTGTTATTACCGATATTCCAAATGAATTTAAAGCTTTATTTGTCAAATTTACAGATTTCAACTTTATCTCTAAAGCACAAAATTCGAATCCATCGTAGTAAAACTAAATTTCTGTTGGAAATAGTAAGTCCGCCTTCGAAACAAAACGGCCCATATGCTGTACGATTGTGTCGAGTTTAAATCGTCCAAAAGAGTGGGAAATCGTTAAAATGAAAGACTTTTCATTTTATTGTTCTAAGGGATGATAATCATGAAGACAACTAAAATAAAACCCACACATTTAAAGTATTCTTTATTAATCAACATTTTCCTCACGTATAATTAGGCAAAAGTATTTATTTAAAAATTATTATCAAGATTTATTCTATCTTCATTTGAGATTTTCAAGCAATTGGAGGATTTGGGGACATTAAAATTTATGCATAACATGATATGGATCAACAAACTTATAATACAGTAGAAATATTTTTTCTGTCAACAAATAGTAATCGTAAGTTCGTTTAGCATTTCTTTCTCAGAAATTTTTAAGAATGAAAAATGCATTCGAGATTTGAAACGTACAGAACAAGAAACATGTGGAATCTTTCTGTATGTTTTGGGACGAGGAATACGCCAAAGAAAACCTGTAGGAAGTTCGTTTACGAACCTTAACCATCCATCCTTGGGCAATGTTCCCTTTCTTTGGACCCTTTTTTTTCGTGGGCTATTTTTAGTCACAATTTATGTACAACGCTTTCAAATAAGTCACAAAACCTTTGCATCGAAACTAGGTACTATTTATACGCATATTATTGTTGCCCGCGATATTATACGAAATAATTGTTGCGTGATTTTCTGTTACCCGAGGTAAGAGGTTTAAATGATCAGCAGTTTTACATAAAAACTAAACAAGAATTCCAGTAGAACAATGCTCACTGATAGGCATTTAAATCATTTTTCAATTGCTGTTTTACATTTTTTGAACAAAAACTAAAATCAAATTAAAGAAAAATTATTGTCACTGTATTATAAATGAATGCGCGCTAAATATAATTTAAATTATATGATAAACATGAAACTTTTTAATTACGACGGTGGCAGCTGTGCACGATTGTATTTTAATAGCGATGTTTTGCAAGCACTTGACTTTTATTGTGTTATACTACATGTGTTGCATTTTAATTAACTTGTGAAGAAGTTGTTAAGAGGTGTTTTGAGAGGATTATTAAGTGAAGATGATTAAATTGTTGAGAAGAATCTCATCTGTTCTTAGCTTAAATGTTGCAAGACGATGCGCGTCCTAAAACGTTCTTCTGAGCGATAAAGCTCATTTTTATCTCGATGAATCTGTCATTAAATTTTTGAATTTGAGCTATTGAGAACCTTCAACCTTACATGAATTATGTTAATGAGTCATTTTGCATATGTAGCATCGAAGCAAAAAAAAGTAAAAACCATAAACGAAATCTCCAGAAAAATTAAAGGACTCAAATAAAAGTTTACAATTATTAATTTCTCCTTTTTTAATAGCATGCGTCTTCTTTTTCTTTCGTGCTTTTTAATTTTTTCATCATGCTATTTCAGCTCAAAGTTTGATTAAGATTTTGTTAAACGAAATCAATTCATGTGATATCACAGTCACATGATGGCCACCAGTGGCGAATCCAGGATTCGGGTCTGAGGGGGGAGGGGCTGAGGTCATAAAAATTTTGTATCCTAGTGACGAATGTCAAAGCTCATGGCTTATGTAAACCAAAACACTTTAACTTTACAGGCTTTCCTCTCCTGACAGTAAGAATAATAAAGAATACTACAATACTGTCGATAATTTAATAAAAAATACAATGAAATAGCTGGCCAAAAAATGTTTTCGACCGTGTCAACGCTACAAGTGCAAGTGGAATGACTAGAAAAGTAGGAAAATTTTCGAGCCTGTCAAGGCAGAAAGCAATGTTGTCACGATTTTATTACTATTCTTTTAAAATGAAAATTAAGATCAAACAGTTGTAGTAATTTTAAATTAAATCAAGAATTTTGGTTCAGCTCTGGAAGGGGGGGGGGGCTGCAGCCCGATAGCCCCTCCCCTGGATTCGCCACTGATGGCCACGATTGCCTGTGATAAGTTTTCGGCTTCTGAACTGGAGAATTTCAGGTTCGAAACTCAATTCCTCCGAATATCCGAAGATTCGCCGTGTATGTGGGCCTGATATTAGTTAAATCTGACATCGAGGGACAAATGTCCTCCAATTGGTGTGGCGTAGAAGTTTGTGAAGGAGGTACTGACTCAGGTATCGTCGTCTCACAACGGTTCAAGATAACGAGGTCTGTACTAAAATGCGCCTCGTGTTGCTTCAAATCGAGATTTCAACAGAACCTAATTAAAGTATCAGTCACATGACATACGTAAATGTACATGTCATGTAATAGCCAACCACGCTGTCTTAAGTCTGCTCTTTCCCCCTCACAAGATGCGCAATGGATTTCAAAATTAAATTGGCACAATGGATTTGGCATTTAGCATGTAAGCATAAATTGATTGTATAAATAGCAAGTATTAAACAGCACTGGTGTTTTACTGATTTAAAAAAATGAAGTAATACATTTTATGCTGCTTATTATGCTTAAAAAAAAATATAAATGGAAGATTACAAATCTAATGTTTATCGTTAAAAAAACCTGGTTTATCTACATTTATTTCTCTTTTTTCATACAAAATACTATAAAAGAACTTTTATACTTTACCATGAAAATAGATTACGAAACTATCCAGTTTTATTTTCTATTCTTCCTAAGTAAGATAGACACGAGTTAAAATAGTATTCTTTTATTATTTCGCGTTAAATTTTTGAGTGCCGCAGCGCTTCTATTGATTCATGTCAGCTGAGTGTTAAGAATTGGACACACTACAAAGCGTTGAAGAATTGAATAGATAACACTTCAGCAAGGTAAACACTTAAGAAGGAAAACAGAATTCTAGAAATCCCCCTCGCCTTCTGAAAGCAAAGGAACAAAAGAATTGAATCAGAGAAAAAGAATATCATACTCGGGACTTAGAAAAGTGGAAAAATCTTGAAGCATGAAATTCGGAATTTTTTCAAACTCTGTTTACAGTGCGGACATTTTTGCTCTTAGAATGACAGCTGAGGGAAAGAAAATCTTTACAAGAATATGCACACTATTAAACTGGGATGTTTTTAGAACTATTTATCATAGATTTCTTTCGTTTATTGAAAAATCTTAATTCTGGAAATCAAACATGGGTTGTGGAAATAAAATATTTCAACAGAACTATTCGGAAGAAGATTTATTTTCGGATAAATTTCCAAATATTCCCGTTTACCATGCCAATGGCATTGCTTTGAACTCAATCGTTGTCTGGAATATGTTTTCGCAAACTCTATGTGCAAAATTTTGCTGCCATAAAAACATTCAGTAGAAAAGAAAAATTGGAAAAGGAATTTAATTGAAAAAGAGCGGAAAGATTAATGGAGTTCAATAATACTTTTTGTTGTTGTAAATCAGCTTAATATGGCACACAACAGAATTGAATTAAATACAACCTTCTTACAATATAGTATTCTGATAACACATTCCATATAACTCAACGCAAAAATAGTGACAGACCCCCTTGAGCATAGTACTCTAACTACTCAGTTTTTAAGTAATGTGACTTAACAAACTTGGAAATATCTCATATGGGGAGAAATTTCCATCATGCTTTTTTATGTACTTCTGTTTAACTTTTTTCATGTTTGCAAAGATATAATCGTACAATTTCTTGAACTTAGTGTTTTTTTAAAATTTGCATCATGATAGTATCAATTGCAAAAATTGAATTGCAAATGTTATCTATTTTGTTTTGTTTAGTTTATTAAAAAGGGAGATGTTTTTGTAACATCTGTTTGCTTGCCACGTGATGTGACAGCTGAAAAACTTTGTTATCTTCAAATTCGTTAGGAAAATGAATAATGTGTCAAAGAATAAAACATTTAGAAATACACAATTCAGTATTAATTTCCTTTAATGTGTGATTCATAATTTAAAATAAAATTTATAGTCCTTGAGATCAATAACTGAGTTTACTAATTTATCAAAGAGACAAAATTTAAAAATTACAACATACAAGAAAATAACTTTGAACTGTGTATTGTGTGTACTTTACAAGATGCTAAACATTCTGCAAGCCGTAAAATTCTGCAAAATTTTCTTCGCAAAACGCGATTTGTGTTTCCCGTTCTAATATTTTGCAAACTTTTTTTCCTACTACT
Source organism: Araneus ventricosus (assembly GCA_013235015.1). Taxonomy (NCBI): domain Eukaryota; kingdom Metazoa; phylum Arthropoda; class Arachnida; order Araneae; family Araneidae; genus Araneus; species Araneus ventricosus. Next base: position 1,559,714 of record BGPR01000056.1, read on the forward strand.
TTTGATACGACCATACATATTTTAATCAAAAATATGTATGGTCGTATATCTAGGATAATATTTTTCACATCATGAATGTAAATGTCGTTAAGAAGCTACAATTGAAAAGAAAAGTATCGGAGTTTTTAAAATGGGCCAAAGGTTATTGCGATATGAAAATGTAAGCAATTAAGGAATAAATTCCATACGTTTTGAAACTCTGTTAAAAAAAGAAGAATGGCACATAGGCTGCTACAAATATATGTGATGTTTATGGATGTAATGAAGATTCATAACGAATAGCCTTAAGAAATTTCAAATGATTTCAGTTTGTAATTTTTGATATGAAAGTTACATATCTCTCTGATCAATAAGTCAATGAAATCGCAGAGAATATAGGTAAAGATTGGGACGTAAGGCGTCATTACATCACTGAAGAACTAAACACCTCACAAAACAGTTTTAACAACATCATAATCTATACACATTGAAAAAAGAACCATATGATAAGCGTTGCTATCTGCAGAATACAACAGCTAAAATTCTTTTGATCCATTTTGATTTAGAAAGAAAACATGTTTTCCGTTTCAATTTGATGCCAACACAGTTTAGGGCAAATTGTGAATTTGCCGAATCTGGTTTTCATATACCAAGATTTGCATTGAAGCAATCAAAAGCTGATTTGTTTCTGCTGATAGCAAATGAAGATATGAGATTATCAAGGATATCTCAATTTAGCACATCTAATATATTATATATATGTATATATATATATATATATATATATATATATATATATATAATATATTAGATGTGGTTGCCTCTTGGTAGTAGGTACTCTCTAAGAAAGGATTTTTCGAAATTTTAATTTGAATTTTAATTTAATAGAAATTACCTTTAATTTTAACGTTTTTCGCAATAACTTCAGAGCATATTTATCTCATAAAATTTTAACATCATCTTAAAGGTAAAAAAAAAATTAGCTTTTCAATGATACCAATTTTATTTCAATGCGACATTCCGTTTAATTTTAATTAATATTTTAAAATGTTTTAAAACACAATTCCCAACAATTTTTGTATTGTTATTGCCTGCAGCGTTTTTTGGAGCATGCGCAAAAGAGCTCCTTCACCGATTAAAAAAAGAAAGAAGATATTATTAACTGACTGTTAATGGCGAGTTACGTTTTGAAAGTTATTCCTGTCGATACTTCGAGGAGTAATTTGGGAAATATTTTGTAGATTATTTATAAATAGGTGTGCTTTGTATATATCTGTATTATCAAGAAAATATATGAAAAGACTTTTATTCCGAACAACAAGGTACCAATAATGTGTTACTAGGTGGACGGAGTCGCGGGCAACAGATAGTGGATCCATAAAATGCGTAAAAAATGAATTGTATGGGTATTTTACGGCTTTCCGCTAACGAACTTTCGATTCAGTGTATTTTCTTGTAGTGGTCCGTTCCTTTTCGCAGAAAAAAAGCGTCTATCATATTTGACATAAAACTCCATAAAAAATCGGTGGCATTTGAGAATAACAATAGGTTTGTTAGTCATAAATGGCCCATTGATTCATAGAATACATAGGAAATAAAATTTACTAAGTGCATTTAATGCATTTTTGACGTATCCTAATAGCTCCCACCCATCCAATATCGTTAAAACACTTCGGACATGCAACTTGCAAATGTATTCTTGCTCCGGAAATGTACGGTAATTAGACTAGGGTATTGATCGTTGGAATTATTGAAACATTTCAGCATTGCCTTCTATTTTGTACCACTGGGGCTTTCACGTAGGGTAAATTTATCATGCACTCTTGTAACATTGAGGAAATGGTGAGGTTTGAAGGCGATAACGGCTTTAACGAACGGAGAATAATGACCTTAGAGAATGAGTCGGTAAATGTGTTTTCGACTGTCTGATAGTTAAACGGACGAGAGAAATAAAACCGATTAAACGTAGGTGAGAATTTTGTTTCACACACACACTTACGAGTTCCCAGTTCATTCCTTTTAGTTTGGAACTGGTTATTTTCATGAGGCCCTCCCTTTCGGTTTTGCAAAGATTATTTTGGAAAATAAAGATAGCAGAGCGCATGTAATTATTTGCTGAAAAAAGTCGATAAAAATGAAGCAAAGTGTGTAAAAGTAAAAAAAAATGGTATCATAATGGGTTTCGTTGAATTGCTTTGTATGTCTATTGGTTTATCCGAAGACCGTCAGCATTTTTCTATAACTACTGAAATACAGTCTTTTCTAGTTTTATTTGAGATTATTTCCGGTAAAATATATTTAATTAGACAGATATATTAATCATTTTATTGCCGAACGATATATCGTCGTTCGCAATACTTGCGGAAAGAGTCAACAACGATATATCGTTGCCTATGCGATGGCGTCTTGCTATTCGCATCGCGAGAGAACCATCTCAAAATAAATTGATAAAGCGTTATAAATGGTTTTATTAACCTATTCGATTAACATTATAAGTTAATATTCGATTCTGTTTTTCATAATGATTTATATTTATGTTATTCGTATGATTTTCAACAAATATTGAAATACAATTGGCATTGATTTATTCTCCCTTTATTTCGTAATAAGCTTCTTTTTAAATTTTGTAAACATCATTCTTTTGTTTTTATGAGCTTTTCCCAAACCTTAGAAAATTCGTCAAATTGGTCCGGCATTCTTCGTATAGGTACGCTACTTTCGGTCGGCTCAATTTTAGTTATTAACGTCCCGTTTGAAGCAACACAAGGGCTATTTTGGGACGGATCTCGTAATTTTGAGCCTCGGTCAGATGATAAGGACGACGCCTGAGCTGGCGCCCCCTCTCCAAACTTCCGCACCACACCAGCGGAAGGACGTTTGGCCCCCTACTTATGATTTAATGTGCAAAAGGCCCAATACACGGAGGATCTTCAGTGGCATCGGATTTCGAACCTGGAACTCTTCTGCCCTTAGGCCGGGACCTTACCACTAGGCCACGGCGGCCCTATACTTTTGATCGGCACTAAAAGGGTTAAGATATAAGATTAGTTACGAGTTACTGAACAATCAATTACAAACGAAATGACTCAATTTTCAAACATCCTACAGCTGTTGTTGTGGTTTGGATAATCAGAAGACACTAATTTTCAATAACTACCGACTACAATTCATTTTTTTATTTATATTTTTTAGGAATTATTTCTGGCAAGAAATATTTAATCAGGTATATACATTAAGAAATAAAATTAGTTATGAGATACTAAATTATTGACTGCATACGAAACGCTTTAATTTTCAAAGAACTTACGACTTTTGGGATTATGAAATTAAATTACAGGAAGAAGATAAATGCAAATATTCAGAAACAGTTTTATTAAATATTATCTTTATATGAATTATTTTTTTATATGAACTATGGAGTATCGTTCACAGGTTTTTGCAGAGGCACTTTTAAAATTATGAAAAGAAAATCCAGGAAAGAAATTTCGTCACCTTTTATGTTATCGTCTATATTTTTCTCAATATGGCTTGATCTTTATTTAACATTTTAGAGACAATATCAACATATTTCTTTCTTCCGCATTTTATGAATACTAGCTCACATATTGGTATAAACTGAAATTAATAATAATATACAACGAATTATAACCTGATTAACTATTTTTTTCATTTTCAATTTTTTTTTAAAAAAATAGATTACGAAAGAATTTTTAAATTATATTAATAAATGACTCAAAAATTGGCGTTAAGCATAACTAATGAAAAATATTAATGGTTTTATCATATATATCTTTCAAAACCAGCTATGACGAAAAAATAATCGTATGAAAAGAGTATCTTTCTGTCGTAGGTCTAGGTATCACTGCTCCAGTAGTTGAATAATATTCTCCAATTTATTAATGAATCATAAAAATAAAAAAAGTTTAGAGAAACAGAATTTTATTAATGTACTAAAATGAAGAAAATTATTTTTTAAAATAAAAAATCTGGAGATTCAAGCGAAAATCGTAAAAGTGTAAGGAGCCGATATAAATACTCTAATAATTTTATTTAAATCACATTCATAATATATTTTAATAATGTTTAATTAATTTCCTTTCTTTTGTTATTCATTGCGGCTTAATTTCCTTATCACACTCTTTTCAGTTTCTCATGCTTTTACGACTTTTTTTTTACCTCTAGATTTTTTTTCTTAAATTAGATTTTCTACATTTTTGTATACTAATAAAAGTGTGATTTTTGAAAATATTTATATTTTTTTATTAATTTCGATATTTTAGTCTTTAATGTAGTTCATAATTCATTATTACAATTATTATGGAGCCTTGTAATAAAGTTCCCTCAAATTCATCACCAGACAACGCCTTTCGTGTTGAATCAAAACTAAATCAAATGATGGGATTAATAGATAATCAAATTCTAAAAATATTAAGATACTGTATTTTCATCAAGAACACACAACTGCACAGAATTTCGGAACTCTAGCACATCAGCGAACGAGTGAAAAATCGATTACAAAATTCCATTTTTACAAACATGAAACAACTCAAGTTAAATAAAAGTGTATAATTAAGAAAGTAGCATGTAAAAAAACAGAACTAATACTATTCATTTAGTCACAACAAAAAATAATATTTCATTACTAAACAACATATTTACACGAACAGATCTCCATATTCGTTGACACACAATGGAAACTAAATTATTCCAAAAGGATTAAAAAATATTAAATCTATATGCGAGGATTTTGGATCTAGTGCTTCACTGCATTTGAATACAAAATACATTTTCAATTTGTTTATTCCTTTCCAAATATAAGGTGGATTTATAATAACAAATATGAAATGATTTTGGTTCTAATGTATCACCACACTTGAATACAGGAAGTATTTTCCTTTAGGCCTTCCATCTACGAATATAAGGTGGAATTATTTATTCGCTTCGTATTTATCATGATAATTCTCATGAAAGATATTTTGACATTGGCTAACTAAAAGTAAATAGTGATTTTTCGAGAGCTACTAAAAATAATCTTTCTATTAAATTATAAATAATTTGATTAAAATTTTGCTAAGGATAAAATATTTTCAACATTTTCCCAATAGGGATTTGGAATTCACAGTTTATATTTCTGATTATGTTCGAACGAAATCTAGTTTCATATACAGCAGAATTTAATAAAAAATAATTACTATATTATAATAATTATAAAAATATTTATAATAATTTTAAATATTTTGAAAATATTATTTATGATTATGATATATTATAATAATTATGTGGTTAATATATTGTGGTGATTATGTGGTTATAATTATGTAGCGATGTTGTAGTAACTTTAAATATCTTTTATAAAGATGATATTTAAAGTTGTACTAAGAAAGAGAGGTTCAAAGTATGAATCGATTGTCAAAGAGGGTGAATTGTTCAAAGCGACGTTACTGCATATATTTATATCATAAATAGGTGGAGTCCAACAGAAATCACAGTTCTGCAATCAATGGATTCAGAAATTTAGCATTCGCAACATGAATTATTGTATAGAAGATTGAACGGTGTACGCGAAATTATTGTAAATGGAGAGACTTAATGTAATGCTAGCCACCAAGTGGAACACGTAAAGTATGCATGTGATGTATCAACTAACAGGGCTCTTCTCTAAAATAAATAGAATAATAATCAGAAATAGAATTTAAGATTTAATTCATATTTTAGAGATATCTTATTGTGAGGACGTGCTTAAATTGTTTTTAAAGTTACTCTGTAATATTGCAAACCATACTACGTTACAGTAGTCATTCTTAATTTGAAAAATAATTTTTATTATTCTTATAGAAATTTGAAAAATTAGAGTATCATACACAGCGCAATGCAAAAGTTTAGACAACGATGTCATTTGGGTGTAATATCGAGAAATTAAAACTTTTCGAGAATTTAAAAATATCGATTAAAAAATTTTTTCAATAGATTCAGAACCATATATAATAATATAATCAATTTAATAATATAATAAAAGCGCAATTCTTTTATTAGCTTAAAAATCCAAATTATGGATGAAAAACAGAAATTAGCTTGTTGCGAAAGTTTAGACATGATAAAAATGTTTATGCGAATTTTCACTTGAATATGTATATTTAAAAAAAAATACCTAGCAGACCGCGTATTTAATTTGTCTACACAATAACATCTCGCAGTCAAGATGCCTCGAGCTAAAAAATAATTAGGATGAAGATATAATTTGAATATGGAACCTCAAAGCTAAATGAAGCTCGTTTCAGAAATTTCAGCAATCACGAATCGTTCAAAAAAATCTATTTATCGAGTTTTGGATACGTTGCCTAGACGCATCCTAGAAATGCGTAGTATGGTTTACTGTAAATTGAGAAAACTGGCACTGAAACTAAACTACAAGTCGCAAAGAATTTTGTGTGCTTGAAACTATATGACATACAGTGGGTAAAAAAAGTTTCCGTACAGAAGACAATGTTACGAATAAATTAGCATAATTTCCAATCTTTTCTTCATACCTTCAGAAACTGTTGAAATATGCTTAATTTGAGTATTTAAGATGAGTTTATAATAAATGTCTGCCTTTACAAAACGCGGTAATTGTTTTAATTTAAATATTTAGGAGATATTACGAAATGTCAGACAAAAAAATCTATGAAAAAAATTGGTGAAATAGTTAATTAATTGACGTCTGCAGTATAATATATTATTGAAATATACCTTGAGCTTCGAATATTTGAGGATAGAGATGGATCCCAAAGACCTCTGAAGCTAAACCACTTGCATCAAAGAAATATCATGGGTAAGGTTCAAGATAAACCACAAATAAGTGCCCTCAAATCGCAGCTGACCTAAAGGCTGATCATAACATTTAAGTGACACCTCAAACGGTGAGAGATGCCATTACAAAAGCAGGTTACAATGGACGTGCGGTCCGTAAGAAACCTTGTATAAATCTCTGTAACGGAGAAAGCGCCTCGGGTTTGCAAAGAAGCATCTAAGTTAGCCTTTATTTTTCTGGGAATCAGTACTTTTTAAAGATGAATAAAAATTTAATATCCATGGGTCAAATGGTCGAGTTATGGTCGGGATGTAACCAAATCAACAGATTCTAAATAAGAATTTATGTGGAACTCTCAAGCACGGTGGCGTCATGGTGTGGATGTGTATGAGTGTTGCTGGTATCCGCAACTTATGCTTTATAGAAGAAATATGGGTAAGTACATGTATCATAACATTATAAAGCAAAACGTCTTGACTAGTGCAGAAAAATTGTCCTTTGGAACTATATTTATTTTCCATTAAGACAAGCATCGTAAACACACCTCCAAGATTTGTCAAGAATGGTGGCTCTATCATGCTAAACAGGAACTTTATGATCCACCCCAGTTTCCCGACTTAATCCCCATAGAACATTTATGGGAAGAAATCAGTCGTGAGCTCAAAAAATATGACATTTAGAACAAGGTCTAACTACAAAGTGCCATTCAGGGCATTTAAAGAAACATTTCCCCGAAACAACAACAACAACAAAAAAAAAATACTCACAAGATTCATTCCACAGCATTTGAGAGTAGAAATAAAGGTCAAAGAGGGCGTCCGACCATTAAATACAACTTGGATAACATAAAAAAGATCTTTTCATAAACTATATAAAAATACCGTACTGTAACTTTTTTTGTTCCTCATTAGTGGCATTTTTTGTTTCTTTAAATTTATTTTTTGATTATATCAATATTTTTTCTTTATAATACTCATAAATAATCTATGCCTTTGTGATCAGCCAATTTGTTAATTTTCGTTTTCTTCACCAAAGATTTTCTGAGACAAATTTATTTCTGGATATAGCTGCGTACGGAAACTTTTTTTACCCACTGTATAACCCGGTCTGGCGTTTAGTGATATTCAGCGATTAAGGAAAATGGAATCTGAATGGTAGACATCATTCTGGCCTGATTTGTGTAAAGAACGCTTGTGTTTTTCTAATCGTAGACAAGGTGGTGGGTTCGGTTATGACTTGGATAGTATTTTACTGCAATGCACAAGAGTCTCTGAGCTTTACCAGTGGTCGCTTAACATCACAATATTACACTGAAACCTTACAGAGTAATATGCTACCATTTGCAAAAATTCTAGGTGGCCCTCAGAGAGAATTTCTGCATGGCAGTGCTTCGATTCGCAGTGCAAACAATATCAAATGTGGTTTAATTCACAAAATATAAGTTTTATTGATTAGTCAGCATTCAGCCCTGTTCTTAATACAATTGAGAATCTTTGAATCCTTTTAATCATTTGCCTTAATGTGTGCGGCAAAAGTAGACAATACTCTGCTATTAATGAGCCTAGAGGTCCGTCGATAATGTGAATATGAAATCGAACCGGAAACCATGCAATATTTAGTTTCTTCGATGAAAACTCGTATTTATGTACTAATTAAAGAGAATGGAAAAACGATATGATTTTAGGTGTTCATTACGGTTTATTTTGCTTTAATTTTATTTTTGTTTAAACTTTTGAGACAGTGTTAATTATGTTTTGCTACCAAACACCACCTGCAATACATACAATTGAATTTTTTTTTCTTATAAATATTGGATACGCACAGAACATTAGACTGAAGTTGAAATTACAGTTTAGACTTTAAGTCAAGTAAATTAAAAAGTTTACGCATACCTCAATCTCCTCGGACTAGAAGCGCTGATGAGAGCTGATGATCCGTTTTTGAAATGATATTTATCGAAGAAAAGTCCATACTCTAAGATGAGAAAGTCATCCCTATAACACACACAGCCTTTACTATGGTTACTGGTGGTGGCGAAATCGCCTTTGATTATTTACACTCTACTCCGTAAAAAAATAGAACAAAACAAAAAGCTGTTGCCATTCAAACTACAATAAATCAATAGTTATTAACGAAGTGATGTTAAAAAATGTTTCAAAACACATCCATTCAGAAAAACTTAATTATTTGCAAAAATTGTACATTTAAAAGAGTTCAAATATCCATTTTAACATATAATTTGTTTTTGAATTATTATTCCACTAATCCTAGCATAATGTTCAAAGAATCCTGGCTGAGGGTGCTTGCTCTGATTGATGGAAAGTTCTTAGCTTCCAGTTACGTCACGCGGCGTGTCACGGCTTCTCACTGGAGAGGAGTCGGGCAGAAATAGTGTTAGGGAAATTAGTTAAAAACTTTTCAAAACCTATATGAATTCGTTCTCTGTCTAAACTTTTGCATCTCGCTGTAAGTACTCTATAAGCATTATTCACTAACAAAAAGTAGTTCCGTCTTTAGTTTACATTTTTGTATTTGAAACAAATTTAATAAAAACAACTTTTTATAACACACTTTTATTAACGTACTTAAAAGTAGACTTTTTTGTTTTAATTACACTCGTGTGCAAATATTAAGGACCACTTCGTAAAAGGCGAGAAATTTGCAATTAATTACAAAAACTATGGTTGGAAATCAGTTCTGGAGAATCGTGTGACATTCAATCGAGTGTCATACGCATTTTACAGTAAAATTCGGTCACGAGGACAATTAGGGGGGGGGGCCCCAGAAAGGAATGAAGGCGAAAATGGAGTTTGACCCATATTGTTTCACAGAAAGCTGATGACGAGATGTAACTTTCATCAATGGTTATGCTTGATGTGCATTATATTTATATGCATTTTCGTTAACACAGAACAAATATTCGGGTAATTATTAATATCTTATTAAAAATATTAATATCTTATGATAAATCTAAATCCGAAAAAAATCACCTTATGTTTAAAATCAAACAAAGAGAGAAAGACTTCATAGCTTAAGAATAAAGGATTGGATCTTTGGATTAAAGAGTTATCTGAGATATAATGATATTTTTCAATAAAAGAAAAATAAAATACTTAAAGATTTAATAAAAAAATGAAATAGGCTCGTCTAAAATTCCAACAGTAAAAAATACTGTTGTAAATTATATTTAAACATATTTCTAAAAATTTGCTAAAATTTGGAAAAATTTTAGAACTAAATTTATAAAATTGATAGGATAAATTTTGGGATTTTAAGATAGGGTAATTTTTTTGTGCGATAATATTTTCAGAAGTTATTACAAAAAAACCCATCTGAATTTAGATTAATTTTAATTATTTAAAATTCCAACTAAAGTTTAGAAAAAATTGCATCGAGTTGCACATTCTCACCCTACAAAATATATCTGGTACAAATTTGGTTACTTAAAGACAAACGACAAGCCATGTAATGCGCCAACGGGCAATCACTTTTAGTATGAGTAGAGATGGCTCCTTCATCTAAAAGGCGTCATAAGGACATATCACAAAAAGAGTTTTAAAAAAATTTTGAAATAGTTTCGAATTTTTTAATGAATTTTTGCTAAATTCACTAGAAAATTTCATACATTATTACTTTAACCACTTAAAAAGGGTTTAAATAAGAAATTAAAACAATTATTTGTGTGGAAATTTTAATATTTTAGATAAATATAACTCAAATATACATTCCATTGATCTCGTACTTAAAGCTTAAGATAAAATGTATATAAATAACGTAATACACTGAAAAATTCCCACAAATACGAATTTTAATGAAAAAATTATATACATTACTTTTTATTCCTAGAAGCTCTAAATATTGACAACTTGGAATGGAATAGATTCTATTTACACTTTACCAAGCAAGTAGAAATATTTCGTTCAATGCCTTACTCTGTTCTTTGAAAGTATGTATAGTAATTTAATCCTAATTATCTGTCACGAACTTCCAATAGCCAATCGATACTAATAGCCAATCGATATGAATACGGAGCTTTTTGGTTTCGACCATACTGTGAGAAACCTCTAGACACCATGTGAAGTTAATGATATACTATTATCTCCCCTCAACTAAAACGATCTAAGGGTGGTCAAGTATAACACCCTCCCCCTACTGAGACTGAAACCTCTAAAAAGGACCTTAACAAGATTTCGCAGAATGGGGTTTGGTCAACAGATCTTTGTAATAAAAAACTATTTGTTATTTTGTTTTGATAAAACTAGCGTGAGTTTATTCTCAGTTTGTAAAAAGGACTGCACCCTTTATGTTTTCCCATACTTTATTGGAACCACTTTGGTTCTTAAGAATCTGAGGAATAAAAGTTTAAAAATACTTTATCTTATATGTAACTAATTGATTCCTCAATTTTGCGCCCCTGGTAATGGCGCCCAGGGCACTTGCCCTACCTGCCCCATCCTAGTTACGCCACTGATCACCACAGAATCCAAACAGTATCCCATGATGTGTATGTTAATTTGTAGACAGACTGTCTGGTCTGAATCTCTTTGGCAAGTAGCCAAACCAAACCACGTGATCGTCACCGACTTCGTTCGCCTTTTATGTATATAGATATTATTTTATAATATAGATATTATTATTAGTTCAAGTAAAAGTCACTAAGTACAAAACCATAGTTTCGAGATGCGTTCAGTTTCTTGCGGTCCACTTGACTGCAGAAGTCCCTCAGAAGGTTTTTGTGGACTTAGTGACTTCTGCCTGAACGCCGACTAATATTCAATAGCTGCTGTTTATGATATACAGCTTTATTAAACAGAAGGTGGGTGCACACTATCTTCCTTAGAATTAATTGGTGAGTTTAAGCATGATAACCCACCGCAATACTCGCACAGGTGTACTTTTCGGCAGCCATAGTACTGCCACATCCTTTTATACAAGCACACGATAGTTAATGAAATAGATCATCTGGATCAAATGGTTTGGAAATTGTAACTGGTTTCAGTGCTCTTTTGAAACTTCCACTTTATTTTAGTTTCAGTTTTCCATCCCCACTTTGTAATGGTGAGTTATTTCCTAACCATCTCTGGGTTCTAAAAAAGCATTCATGGTACACTTCCGTCAGGTAAAAATTAGATCTTCTTTGTCCAAGTTACAAATCTGTAATATCGGCCCTTGTTCAATGTAGAAAATTTTTTCAACCCATACAACACAAGGTTATCTCCAGAAGCCACAATTCAACTTTCGGTGAGGTAGAATAAAAAAAAATCTCGGCCCACAAAGCAAGATATACTATCGCAGCCGGTCAATGCATGGGCAAATGGCAGAAGTTGTCGGAAACATTCAATTATTACAGTTTTCTACATTGTCTTCTTGAATTTTCGATCATTGACCTGAACTACGCCAATATTTTATAAGAGAATCAGCAAATATAAATAAAATGTATGCATAAAAAGAGCTGGATGATTAAAAGAGAATGAAGTATGCAACATATTAAGATGGGTGGTCTATGATGAACTTTTTTAAAATTTCCCAAGAAAAGCTAAAAGAACAATAAAACATTCATATGTAGGAAAATTTAAGCTCTTTAATTGGTAGTTTAATGTATCAAGTGTAATTTGAAAATTGAATAGTTTCTAGATATTTAAGAAAAACTAAAAGGGGGGGGGGTGAAATTCAAGATGGCGGCGCGAGCGTCCCCTAGGACCGGGGACTTTTAGTATGTTCAACAGTAGTACCAAGCGAACATGTGTTCAAAATTTCAAAACTATGCGATTTAGTGTTTTTTTTCAAACCCTTCGTTGACTGTGTGGCAACTTGGCTACAGTAATCCCTAGAAAGGGAAAAATAGAACTGTCATCCCCATGCCCGAAGGGATTCATCTTCAGATACCTTCTGATCCTGCCCCCAGGCGGGTGTGGGTTTTGATCGAACTCTAAGCCATGTGATGTTTCTATTTTATATGTTTTTGTCGTAATGGTGTTTATATGTGTGTGTGTTGTGAATAAATCAAAAAAGGACAAACTGGAATTTGAATATCAAATCACACACATGGGAAACCATTACAGACTGAACTATCAACTAAGATTTTTTACCATTCATCAATTCATTCATTTTGAGATCAATTATTTCAAAAACTATTAAAGCTAAAAGAAAAATAAAGGCATGTATTTGTAGGGAATTTTACTCTAATTTATAATATCCAATGAAATATAAAAATTGAATAGTTTTTGAGATATTCAAGTAAACTAAAAGAGGGGGAATGAAATCCAAGATGACGGCAAACTTTGAGACCCATTAATCTCGGAAACTGTTAAAGCTAGAAAAAAATAAAAGCATGTATTTGTAAGGAATTTTACGTTTTTTAATTTTTGTATCACGAATAATTCGAAAAGTGAATAGTTTTCGAGATATTAAAGAAAAACTAAAAAGGGGGCTTGAAATCCAAGACGGAGGCGCGAGCTCCCCCCCCCAGGACCGGGGACTTTTGGTATGCTGAACAGGAGTCCCTCACAAACATGTGTACATATTTTCAAAACTATACGATTTAATGTTTTTTTTTCACACCACTCGTCGCGATGACTGGGCAACCGCGTGGCACACCGAACCTTCTTGCTTTCACCCCTCCCCGTTTGCGTTACCATTGCACATAAATAAATAAAATTTTATATCAGTAGATTTAAAAAATTGTGGGCTATAACTTTTGCATAATATAACATATAAAAAAATGGAGAACAAAAATCAAAAGTTTTGGTGTAAAGAATCTACTTTTTTCACATCTTTTCCTAAATTTATAAAAACTATTAAGTGCAGCGTAAATATGAATCACACCGTTCTTGTAGCCCATTTAATAACAAACAAAACAGTAAAAAGATGAACTTGATCCAATCATTAGTTACAGAGATATTGCCATTTTGAACCTTCGAGAGGGACATGGGGGGAAAACTGCAGGGGGATTTTGGGGACTTTTGTAAAAATGCTTCTCTGGTAGGGGTCTATCAATGGTGTAAAATTCAGCTTTATGGAAATTTTTTTCCCTTTCAAGACCTTGATTGACTGGGCTTGCGTGCGCGAAAGTTTGGAAAGGGATCAGCTCCTCTTCATCTCACAACGGTTTAAAATTACGAGGACCGCCTTGAAACATTCTCGCGTAGTTTCAAAAAAGCATGTTTATGTAACTTAACCCCTTGATCTATGAATTTATTTAACCTCCTAATTAGATGAAACCAGTGGCGGCTCGTCCATTAAGGCTGCAGAGCTGCAGCACCCCCTAAAATTATTTTTTAAACTTGTATTTTTCTTTTTGAAACTTATTTGCTTACTTTTCCACTCTCAGTGTTCAATTATTTACGAAAATGAAAAAAGAAGTAATTAAAAATTGAAAAAAAAAATACATGAAATGAATCCAAACGAAGAGAGAGGCAGGTCTGAGCTGCAAAATAATCTGCCCCCCCCCGAAATCCGTTCACTGAGCAGGAAATCCGGAGTGAAAAAGCAACTCTTTCTTCCTTTAGCTTAGACGGGCTATGGGCTGAAAGTCAACACAGCTCTGGTCAAGATGGTCTTTTTAATATATTTTTCTTTTTTTCCTCACTTTCACACAAGTTGCAACCTCATTGGCTGTTTACGATTTTCAGTTTGTGTTGCGACGATAGATTCAAGCAAATAGTTACTATTCTAAAACTTTCAAATTTTTAGAGTATTTCAGTAAAAAATGTATTTAATATATTTTAGCTTAAAAATAAATTTTCTGCATATATGAGTTATTTGATATTCATTTTTGAAAGAGTGTTATTGAGATGAACGGGGCAAGGAGGGAACCATATACGTGGAGCTCTGATTATTATTATTGTTATTTTCGTCAGAGGAATCGTCACATCAACATTCACTTTAATTTTTGTTAGTAAAACTAATAGAAAATGTCATATGCTGGTTATTTACTTTACTTGAAAAGCAGGAAATTTCACATCTGGATTTGGAATTAAAAAATTTGGCCTATTTGGAGATAAAGTAGCTTTTAAAATTGTATTCTCTTGATAAACATTTTTTTGCAGCCCTCCTCGTTTCTGAGCTCACGAGCCGCCACTGGATGAAACATCATACTTTGCTCATTTATTGATATTTCAATACATAAAAGAAAGTGAAGGCACCCGACATACTTTAACATGTCCAAGTGATTTTTGTCTAATGTATGCCCAGCTCAGGTGTCGTCTCGTGGTTCAAAACTCCGAGGTTCGTCCCAAAATAGTCCTCGTGTTGCTTCTAAACGGGACGTTAATACAGGGTATTCCAAAATTTGACCGACAAACTTCTAGGGAATTTATCTTGGATTGGGGTGATCGTACACATCAAGACAAACAACTTTTGCAATAGAACATAGGGTCGCAAATGCGAACTCTACAGGAGGCTCTTTGCCAGTGAATTAAGTAAAAGAAAAGGATACAACAGGGTAAGTGTAAGGTTTAATGGAATCCAAATTCACGACAACACAACATCACAAATGCATGAATAACAACATTGAAAGTCGTACGCAACGTGACAGATACAATGACAAATAGGACGCGATATCAACAACAAACTTTTGAAGTAACATAAAGTAAGTGTTCAAAGGACTTGCCATCCGAAGCAATACACGCGTCGAGTGTATTGCTTTCATGCATTTGTGATGTTGTGTTGTCGTGAATTTGGATTCCATTAAACCTGTGTTGTACACTTTACCTGTTGCATCTTTTTCTTTTACTTAATTCACTGACAAAGAGCCTCCTGTAGCGTTCGCCCTTTGCATTTGCGACCCTATGTTCGTGCAATTGTGTTGTTGTGCTATTGTGAATTTGTATTCCGATGAATCTGAGTTGCATACTTTATCTTATATTCCCTTATATTTTATTTAATTCACTGGCAATGAGCCCCCTGTAGCGGTCAACCTTTGCGTTTGCGACCCCATGTTTCATTGCAATTTGTCTTGCTGTGTACGACCACCCCTAGAAGTTTGTCGGTCGAATTGTGGAGCACCCTGTATAACTAAACATCCCAGCTCTGCAAGCTACGACGAAAAATGTTTGTTTCAGTGTGTACTAACCGCCTCTTAAAGTTTATCTGATACTTCCTTGTTATAGCGGAATCCGTAATGTTGCTTGGCATAATCCGAAGTTCGCCAAGTAATTTCGGGGCCACTATAGCGAGGAAGTACCATTTGTATCAACTTTTTTTAAAATTAATCTATAATAATACCTTGACATATGAATCTCCACTTATTCATAACACGTTCGCTGCCATCGCAATTATTTTCATTGTATTTAAAAATAACACGAATGCTATGACACTCAAATTTTCAATTCAGTTCAATGCAAAAATAAATCGCCTGTCTATTTTTGAAGCTCATTAAAATGTTTACTATCCGTGAACGTGTTAATTAAAGGACCCATTTTGTTTTGGGACTGTATTGCTTATTCAATCTAGATAAGAAGCCATTGGATATTTCCTATACTTCAATGTCTCATTTGATTTTTTACTTTGAAACCGATTGTTGTGTTGGAAATTGGGTTAATTTTCAACTAAGCCTAATACATAAGTTTAGTTTAGTTATATTTACGTCCCGTTTTGAAGCAACACGAGGGCTATTTTGGGACGGACCTCGTAATTTTGAGCCGCGGTCAGATGATGAGGACGACGTCTGAGCTGGCGCCCCCTCTCCGACCTTCCGCGCCGCACCAGCGGGAGGGCGAATTGTGGCTTGCGCCAGGCCCGCTTACACGGCGGTTCTTCGGTGGAATCGGGTTTCGAGCCTGGAATCCTCCGGCCCACGGTTCGGGACCTTACCACCAGTCCACCGCGGCCCCACCTAATACATGAAAATACATTAGGGAGGCTAGTTTTTCTGTCACTGTATTGTTAAGGATTTGTTTGTTACAAAAAACAGTTATATCAGTCATATTTGTATATTTTCATTTATCTTTTATGTTTAAATCAATCAAAAAGCAATAAGAAGTTGCGTTTATCCTGAATATTTTTGAAATTAGGAAAAAAAGCCCATGAGAAATATATGTCAAAAAGTTTTAACTCCACAGAAGAATTTTATTTCGCATATTTTATAAATTCGTTTTAATAATATAAGAATTAGTTAAAATTGTTGATAAAGCAGCTACAAAATGTATTTTATCTCTGTGGTATGAAATTCCAATAGAGTTCATACTAAAGTAAATTGCTTACATCTGTAAAGATTCGCATGACATATTCTTTGAAAAATAAAGTGAATGAAATGTTGGAAAATATTTGAAATTATTCTTACTGCCCCATTTGTAATTATGTATATAAATAAAGTATGGAAAAGTAAAGAGAAACTTCTTTTTTCATTTTCAAAATAATACCATTTGGAAATTGAACTTTATTTTTCTCAAAGGCATTTAGTAAGAATAGATAATATAAGATACATTGAAATACTAAAAATTAAGAACTGCTGAAATATGAGCGAAGATCAATAAATCTATATTTATCATGAATTTTAAAACGAGAAAAACATTCTTCTAAAACTCAATTACCAGAAAAAAATCTCTTTGAAATATTAAAAAAAACATTAGAGTCAAACTCATTTTGAAGAAATCGGATGTCACATTTGTTCAAAAGAAATTAATTCGTCATTCCTAAGCGCCCAGTTTTCATTTTCTCTTTTCCACGTTTTCAGAAGCTATCATGCATAATTTATTTGAAGTAACTTTCAAATTTAATCTTTAGTTCATCAAAAACTTCCCGAAGGATTTCTTGAGAGAGTTACTGCAGAAGTATTTTTGCTCTTAGGTATGATTATTTTTAGACCGTATTGATCGTTACCCCATTCAAAGATTGCAAGTAAGCTTCAATAACAAGATAGCGTTTGACCATACAAATAGTGCATGCGCTGGCTAACCTGTGACGCTTGTGTATATCTAAGCGTAATGAGTTTTCTTAGGCGGAAGCGTTCCCGTAGTTCACGTCGTTATTTGAATGATTTACGGTGAAAGCAACATTTATGGAGTCTTCAAAAAGAGTCCAATTTCCTCAGATCGGAGCGAAACGTAAAAAGGAGAAATTTTTCAAGATGTCATGTTATTCCCTTGGAACTGTTGTTGAATCCAAATAAAATGTTTTTATTTCACATTTCTGGGACTGGAAGTAAAGTTCCAGAAAATGAAGTAATACATTACTCACTGCATTTTCTTACTGAACATATTTTCTCGATTGAGCTACTACGAAGGATCTTCTTTCGTACTTTGAATTTTCTTTAAAAATGAGGAAAATTTATTCAAAATTCGTGTCGATCAGTTTTCAAACTTCTGAAATGAGCATTTTATGTAGTAATACCATATCTACAAATGCATTCATTTTTAAAAATTTGCATCTCAGTTATACTCAGTATTATTAAAGATAATAAAAAGTTAATTAAAATTAAGTAACGATTGGCTGTCAAGGAAGAGTTATCAATTTAAAATTTTTAATTTTTAAAAAAATTCCTCATCAACCATATTATTGGCTCCTGGTATTAAAATCAAATATTTATCTTATCTCCCCCTGAATTTATCTGATAAAGTGCGTCTTATACAAGCAAGAAACGAACACGTTTAACTCAGTGATAGATGGTGACGAAAATTTTCATGATGCTAATTTTGGTTTAAAAAAATTAAATTAACAAATTAAAGTGGTTATGGGTTGCCCCTAAAAAAGCTGGCAAATGCATTTTTTTACAGTTCATGCTTTAATAAAAATTAGATAGTTATTATGATGTTGTAATATTGATTTACAGCTGTTCACGAACACGGATATTTTCAATTACATTAATCCCTAACTTGTGAAGTGTGTAGTTCATTTGAAATCTCTTTTAGATTTCATCATTTGATAAGGTTTATATTAATACAACACAAGTGGAATCGAAGCAGTAATTGCCCTGATTTAGAAGCCTACCAAAGGAAAAATGTCAAAGAGTCGAAAGAAAACACACAAAAGTTAAGTTTCAAAAACTTGTACATTATCTGTTTCTTTATATAGGTTGAAGTAAAAAATAGTTATTTGGCTGTGCTTAGGCCATATTTCATATAAAATTATCTGGCTGTGGAAAGTTTTCTATTGATAGGCCAACTGGAAGTCATGGCAACTCTTCGAAAGCCGATAATTTCACTTTAGAGACTACCTGTTCAATCTTAGGATCTATCCATCTGTCTATATTATTACTGTCTCCGGAGACCAAGGTTTCATTCTCAGTACTTTATTGCTGCTATACACAGAACAATGAACAACAAGTCTTTATCAAGACCAATATATCGGGAACTGCTTCTCCTGTTTTATTTTTTAAAAGATATGTAAGTCATTCTTAGGAAATACTACTTCTGGGAGCTCTTGCATTCTCTCGATAGTAGATCTGTGGACCATTTTGGACATTGGCCAAAACAAATTATGAAGCTGTAGGGGGGCTATAAAAGAAATGCGATTTGTCTTTTGTTTTAACTTTCAAAAGGAACGAGAAGAAATATCTGTTAATATAATCTTAATATAAA
>BGPR01000056.1:1579010-1606731 GCA_013235015.1 Araneus ventricosus
ATATTTGTACTTCTGCTTCTGATGTAACAACATTTTATTGTAATGATACCATATATAGAGTAAAATGTTAAATAAAAAAAGTAAATTACAATATTTAAAAAAAACTCTTTAATAATTGTAATGAATTGTTGACAGGCTTTTCACTTTGGCGTCCATAATTGTCCCTTATATAAGATAGGACAGATTATTATTTTTGTTCAACTACACTACCTGACTAAAAAAAAAAGTGTCTCACCTTAATATTTGGTTTGACCACCTTTGGCTTGGCTTACAGCGTGCATTCGACATGACGTTGTTTCAATAAGATTCTGTATGGTTTCAGCGCTTATTTTTGTCCAGATTTGTAGCAGTTTGTCACCGAGATACTGAACTGACGACGGCAAAAACGAACCACCCCGTTACCTGTGTTCCAGCATATCCCAAAGATTTTCGATTGGGTTAAGATCCCGGCTTTGTGGTGGCCAATTCATGTGGGAAAATGAATCATTATGTTCCCTGAGTCAATTCTGAATAATTAGTGCTAGATGGATCTTGGCATTGTCGTCCTGGAATATGGCAATTCCATCGAGGAAGAAAAAATCCATTGATGGGATGACCTGGTCATTAAGCAAGTTTAAGTAATGTTGCGACTTTATTTTATTGTCGCATAATGTTTCTGATCCCAGACCAGACCCATTGAAGCAACCCCAGATCATAATACTGCCTCCATTGGCCTGCACAGTGGGAATTATGCATGAAGGGTCCATCGCTTTGTGAGGTTCTCTTCTAACCCTGGTGCACCCATCGTTCTGGAATAGGCTGAATCTTGACTCATGATCATCAGGCCACATGACATTTCCCCACTGCTCAACAGTCCAATCTTTATGCTGCTTAGCAAATTGGAGCCGGTTTAACCGTTAACGTTACGTTTTTAACGGTTAATCGCCGAAACAAGTGGTTGTCTTGTCGGTCTACAACTGTTCAGTTCCATTCCTTTAAGTTCTCGTCGCTTTGTGCGTGTTGATATTAGGGTTTATGATTTCCCGGCCTTGGTTCCTTCCTGGGAATTTCGGGGAAATCCCGGGAACATAACAGTCATTCCCGGGATTCCCCGGAATACATCAAATATTGAAAAAATCTAAAAATTTGTTACTTCTTCATTGAAAACAATAATAATTATACAAAATAAGGATATTCATAAAACCAAAATGTACATCCTTTGTATATTGAGCTACAAAATTACAAATAACATTTATTTATCATTAATTTTTAAGGTATGATTTAAGAAAACATAAGCAATCTCTGTTTTTATCATTCAGCCTAGTTCTTAGCTTTGTTATGAACAACCCGGCAGCAGAAAATGCGCTCTCAGCTTCAGCTGATGTTGGAGGAATTTTTTTTTTATCAAAGCCGCACCCAGTTTAATAATATTTGATGATCAATTTTCTGTTGAGTCAAATAACTGAAATTCTTGCTTCACTATCTTGCTCAAGCTAAAACTCTTGCTAGTTGAACAACGTAGAATCTTTGTCTTTGAGTGGATCGCTTTTTCTAATTTTTCGTACAATGTTAAAGATTTCTCTTCCAAAGTTTCTGTGCACTTTCCTTCTGAGTGTGAAGAGATGGACAGTGATTCGTTTAACTCGCAAAAAAGCCTTATCATAATTATTTTAACTTGTTGAAACAAAGAGTTTTTATTTGGTAAACGTGAAAGATCAACAATAACTGCAGCAGCATCATGCTTTCTCCCAAAATTTAGATATTGCATAAATCCAACAAAACTAACATTGCATCTGTCACTAATTCTTTGGACCAAAGAGCATTTCATATTCTTAGCAAATTCTGAGTTTTGTTGGTTCAACTATCCAATAATGAAAGAAACACCCTTTCAGCAGTTAGCAAAGTTGCTTTTCGACTGCATAGTTTTTCTAGGCCAATTTTTACTGGCTTTAAGCCTGCTACAATTTCAGTCAGAGTTTAAAATTCTGAATTACCAAAAAAAAAATTTCATTCTTTAATATCAATTAATGCTTTCGAATTTGCTGATTTTGTCTCTAAAAATCTTTCAAACATTGCCAACAAACTATTCCAGCGTGTTTTGGTGTCTAAACAAACCTCCTTTTCACAGCCAAACTCTGCTTTAACATAATTCTGTAAAATATCATTCTTGAGAGGTGATTTTCTGAATAACTTTACAATTTTCCCAGGAATTCCAGGGTACCAAGTATAATTCCCGGGAATGCAAAAAGTATGAAAATCTTACGTTGTACGGGGAAAGGAATCCTAGTTGATATGCCCCTATGTCCCATGTTAAACATGGCCGTGAGTTCAACAATTGATTTTTTGCGATTTTTTTTCACTAGTCGCTTCAGAGATCTTCGGTCCCAAAAAATTAAGATTTTCTTCCGACCATATTTATTCCGATATGTTGACTGTTCACCCCTATCCTTACAGATTTTAATAATGCGCTGGACACTTCTCAAACCAATTCCAGTAATTTCAGCGATCTCTTTAGTCGTTTTCTTTGAATGATGCAGGCCAGTAATTTGACCTTTTTTGAAACCGGAAACATCTTTCCCGCGACCGCGTAGAACAACTTCACACATACTTATTACCGAAATGATAAATTGCTCAGTGCTTCAGCACTACTTGAAGAATAAATTAGCAGCGACACCTTTTAAATCAATATACTTCCTTGCCAATCAGGGACTCTTATGTATTCGCATATTTATTTAACATGGCGACTTTTTTTTGGTCACGTAGTGTAGATTTCTAGTCCACAGTAAATTTCGATTATATATTTACCAATATACAAAATTATTAAATGACTTTTAGTACAATTTTGATCCAATTTTACAAAAATTAATTTTTTGCAACTTTTGAATCATAAAATTTCCGTCCTAGTTATTCATATAAAAAAATGAGTTTAATAAAAACAGTTTTTTAAAACACACTTTTATTCGTGTACCAAAAAGTAGATTTTTTTTGTTTCGGTTATTTTCTACTTTTTAGGCTAAATTTATGAATCATAATTATAAATATTATGGAATCTAGAAATAATTTTTTCTCAAATTTACCGCCAGGTGGTACCTCTCGTATTGACAAAAATTTAATTACATTAATCAATTAACTGATAATATTGAAATTGTGTATTGTCATCGAGAACACACAAGCGCACAAAATTTCAAAACTCCAGCTTATTAGGAAGTAATTAAAAATCGTCTACGAAATTCTATCCTTGTAAATATGAAACGAGTCAAATTAAGCAAAAATGTGCAAAAAAATACCTGTGATTTTTTCCCCGCCAAAATGAAAACGCCAAACACACTGATTAAAAGTGCAAATATTAAATAGTAGTGTGAAATGTCGAACCACTTAGATCTGAAATTTAAATTTTGGACAGACGACTTAGACCAAAAAAATAAATTAGAAATCGATTTTATTTTTGTCGCGATAAAAAGATTGTGTCTTTGCTTTCGGGGCACTGTTTCAGTAACTGCTAAGTAAATATTGAAACTATTTGGTAAACTGTCCATTTGTGTTCCTTGGCAAATGCTTTTAAACAAATTGCTTTCAGATCTGATTTTATTTTATTACTACCTGATGTATATAAATATTTTCATGTCGATCTTTTAAAAATATAAATATAATTTTTATTATAAAATATACTTTTATACCATCTACAGTTTTGATTAAAATGAGAATATAAAGTAATTTCAATAAAATGATAAAAATAATATTAGTTGCACCAAACTATTTTTAAATCTCGAAGCGTTTCGAAAAATTAATTATAGCAAACGATTTTTAAAATCTACCGAAAGCTAATTTTTTCCATAAGTTGAAGAATGATACAAAATTTAGCTAAACAGTTTAAGTGGCAACTGGATGGCTGATAGAAATAATGATTTAAAATATCTATAACGCTTTCCTTTAATAGGAACGGCAACACTAAAGAAAAAATTAACTCTTCTATTCATGGAAATAGAGTTAATTAATAAAAATTAATTATTTAATTAATTGTCACAAACTTTAATTAAAATCTTCCTTATGCTTTATGGTATTTGTGAGCAAAATCTGAAGAAAATCTATTCAGTAGTTTGGATTTTTAATAGCGTAAGAACTATTTATGCGTTTCACTTTTATTTATAAAGATTGTTACTGTTCGTTTCAAAAAGCCGAGACTAGCACTTTTGGACGATTTTACTACGGAAAGGGGTGACAGACATTGAGTAAGATGAGCGCTTTTCCGGAACTCTTGGTTACGTCGCGGCCCTTGTCCAATTAGGCATATTTTTTTAAAGTTAGTTAATTTTAGTTAGTCTTTACAGCAAATGAATAAATGAAAATAAAATGTTTCCATGTACTAGTAAGCAAAATGTAAATATCTCTGCCTCCATTTTTCACTTCACCCCTATTTTGGTCAAATCAACTCCGTCCGGCGCATGAGCAAAAGCGCAGAGGTTTTCCGTATCTGAGAATAATCAGTACACACACTGTTTTTTTTATAAATTATATTGGCACACACAAATTGTGTCATGCAAATGGATTTGGTCGATAAAGCCCATTTCCAATTTTGGGATATGGGCTTTATTGGCTGACAAAATATATTGTAATATAGCCTGTATTAAATCTTTTTGTGAAGGAATTATAAGAAAAGAGAGATTTTCAAATAATATTATTGGATATTGGCATATGTGTTTAAAAGTCTCAATACATGCCCTGCCCATGCGTATTAATTAAATGGCAGCGAACTTTGTCTACAAGGGCCGCATAAGTAATTGAAAGAATCTCTTCAACGAAAATTTATCATTGAATCAAATTAAATTTCTTGTTGTATACGATAAGGGAAAAATCCAGCAGGGGATGATAATATTGCAGAATACAAGCAAAATCATCTCAAGCGGGGTTAAAATCACACATCTAGAGTGTGATGAAAAAACACAGACATTGAAATCTGAAATAAAAATCTTTGTACATACAGAGTAATGATACAGAGCATCCCAAAAAATGCATACATTCTTTGAATAACTGTTACAAAAATTAATTACATACATCAAAGTTTCATAACTCAAATTAACAAATACAGGCGTAGAATCTTGTCAACTATCGGAAGTATTATCAATTTTTCATTTATTTAAATTTTTTTACACTAAAATATTCTTTTTATATAAATAATGCATCTATAGTTTCGTCATTAAATTACAAACACTCGGCAACTAATAATCGTCGCTTAATATTGGAATATCTTGTGAATTTATCAAGTATTGACTTTGTAAGTAGTTTTGCAGCGTGGGAATTAATTGGACCAATCCTTGATGAAAATACCATGACTGATGATGTTTACCTAGACTTGGCTATTGGACATTACACCCCGCACCCAGTAGATATTTATGATTGAAGAGTGGTATTTCGATCAGGATGAACTTCCAACAGAAAAATACCGTGAGTGATGATTTTAAATTGAGCTTAATATTGGAATGCATTATATAAAACATCTAGGAGATCTTTGGGAACGAAGAGATGTATTTCCAGCAGAATGAATTTTTAATAGTAAAATACCGTGACTGATGATGTTTATCCGAGCTTAATACTGGAATGCATTATACCACACATCTAAGGAATGTTTGAGAGTTAAGTGGTATTTCCAGCAGGATGGAGCATTTCCGCCTTACCACCGTAACGTGAACGCCTATGTTGTTAGAGTTTTGGTGAACAGATAGTTAGATCGAAGAGGTATAATTGAACTCACGCACACTCATCGAATCTCTCCCCGATGGAGTTTTTTTTGTAGGGATATATGAAATATAACAACGATTGGAGAGTCAAGCTACAAACTACCAAGACCAGCTTCAACCAACGATTGGAGAGTAGCCATTTAAAGAAAATACACCCGAATGCCAAATGACTCGCTTATCACCGTTTGCAAATCCAACAGTCGATGTTATCAACTGACATTTGTTAGGTGTTGTTAACATTTTTAGTATGAATTAATAAAAATATTTACATATGTTGATTTTGTTTATAATGAACGTGATGTCTTAACCGATTGCTCGTCATTTGTACAATTTGAAGCCATAATTTGGGTATGAACATTTATTATGCATTCTGCTGCAGCCACTCTCTGCTAACTGTTGTGGCCTGGACATTAATGGTCAATAGATTGAATACTTCCGATAACTGAAAAAAATTCTATAGTTGAATAAATTAATTTTATTTATGAAACTTTGATTTATGTTAATAATTATTCATGCAATATTCAGATTGCGTATACACTTTTTGGAATAACTTGTATTCATGCATGCTTGAATGCTGATGCAGGTTTTTGATTTGCATAAAAATAACTGAAAGAAAATAAGAACTATTCTAATTAAAATGAAATTATAAAGAATTAAAAAAAATGAATTTCTTTGTAGTCCATTGAAAGATTCCAGACTCAACAGCCAGAAAGAAGAAAAAATGGAAATTCTGCATGCAATTATAAGAAAACAAAGTTTGAGTATCCCAAATCACTCATATGTTGTATGCAAACAAACGAAATGAAGACTTATTAGCAAAATCTGAAATTTAAATTCTCTTGCGTAACGCTAAAAATGCAAAAACTGTTCCTTACATTTCGTATTTTATAAATCCGCCCATTAAATTCTTATTAAAGAGGAGTTAGTAAAGAAGAAGAGGATATGGTTGATACATTGCTTGTTATTCCAGTCGTTGTGCATTCTAAGTATTTTAATGACTTGAAGACAGGAACAGAGAGATGGAAAGAAAGTAAAGATAATGAATTTCTATTCGAATAAAAATATGCTTTTTAAAAAAGGCCAGTTTTCATCTGAAATCCATTGCATTTTTATTTTATCAAAGTACTTCTTCAATATAAGTTTTCACTGGTGAAATTTTTTAATTAATGTATATTTCATTGATAAACCTTTAACTCTTAGGATATTTTATTTCATTTTAGAAATTTTAAATGAATAAACTGCTGCCATTTTTATTTAAATCAGCTGTTATAGACTAACATATCAAAACGAACCAAAGTGGAGTTGGACGGGTGTTACTATAATGCTTTCAAATGGAAATTCACCTTTCTTTCATATGGAGGATTGATCAGAAAGTAATTTTTTTATTTAAAATAAGTATTACTTTTTAAGAGATACGGTATTTTCAATCTTATAATACCTTTGAAATTGAGAAGATAAACAATTATAATTTACTTTATTCTGTAAAATTTAACCATAGAATCAAAATCACTATCTCTAGATTATCGATTTTAATGTTGTTAAATTGTTTTCTTTCTTGCTTTAAAAAACCTCTTCGACCTGTTTCCAATCCTAAGTAAATTCCAATTTGCTTAGAATATTTATATCAACAGTTGACAATTTTACAATTTGTTTTGACATACGTTTTTTATATAAAAAATTATTTACTACATTTTCGTACACTAAAAACATGTTTTTAAAACTTTTTCTATTTTCATTACTCATAGTTACTTATAAACCTACATTAAGGAAGATCGAAATTCAGTTTCCACAGAGGTTGATTTCTACATAAAACTCAAATAGAAATAACACGCATTTAAGATTCTTTCATTCCTTGTATACGAATTTTTCGATAAATCTGCAACGTTAGCAGAATATGAACTGCGGTCTGGTTAGCGATTGTTTTCACAGTTAGAAGGTGTTTCCAAGAAGGCGATGAATCGTTCCCAGTAGCCCATTCGATGTGTTGACAGATCTCCCACGAGACAAACGATCGAATGGGCAAGCGAATCTGTCCCAACGGATCTCATTTAATTTAGCGTCATGGAAATGGGAACCAATGGACTGCCCCTCTCTAATGCGCACATATGTGACAAAACTATAGATGCTGCTGCCTTCCATTTCAAAAGACGTTTATTTCGATATATCTGCTTTTTTTAAGGCGAAGAGCAATCGCAAATGAAATTACTAGTAGGAGAGAAATATTATTTATAAAGGAAAACGAATATGTCCACAGGGGATGTGACAGTAAACTGGCCTCAATAACGAAGAGTGAAAACACAAATGATGTAATATATTGAAAAATAATTAGTTGAATGCAGTGGCATTTTGTACGCAGATGCCCCATGCTATGATACGGCCATTAGTGCCATGGGAAAATTGCTATGTAACTTATTTTAAATATGAAAGTGCTGCCAATGTACAACCCATTATACTAGGGGCGCGATCAGAAAAAAATATTACTAGAAGCGTTACTCCAAAATAAATCATTCGTGCTCGAAATTTTTCTCTTATCAGAGAGCAATAGATGGCGCTAGTTTTTCTAGTGAAGTTGGTGGCAAAGTTCATTGAACTTCAGACGAATTATAGCAAATGGAATCTCGAGACTCGTTGAAAATTGACCTCTCGTTGAAGTCCGACGTCCAATACGCTTCTTATAGGCTAAGAAGGGTTTTACATGTGAAATTCACTGTCAAATCGGTTTTTTTAATGGGGAGCATGCAATGAGCAGTTGGATAATGGATTCATCCTCCTGCATAAAAATACCCCACACTGCCTGTTAAACTCAACATTTGACGTGAAACTTCAAGTGTGAGATGTTGTTCCATCCCCATATAACACTGATTTGGCTCCTAGTGTTTACTTCCTTTTCTTACAAATGAAGCAGCACTTGCGAGGAATCAGGTTTTCTTCAGGCGATGAAGAAGTCAACAGAGCTGCCAAGAAGTGTCTAAATAAGCAAGAACATGATTTCTATCAAGCCGGGATGAACAAGTTGGTCTTGCAGCCTTATAAATGCCTGAATCTATTTGGTAATTATGTGAAAAAGTGATGTGTCTTTAGCATCCCATTTGCATTTTATTCCAATTGTCACTTTATAATTTCTTATTGGCATTTTAGTCTTTTTTCTGATCAATGTACGCATCTTCGGAAACAAACTAAATGCTACAAACGATAGATAGACATAGATAGACTTTTAAGAGTTCTAAATTTCTCAGAATATTTGAGTTATGTTTACCCAGCATGACTGCATATTAAATGATAAACGTTCTGTATTATCGAATGGAATAGTTTCTACCAGTCGAGTGATCTCATGTATAAGTATTGATTTTGGGATTTAAGATGTAGTTGAGAATATTTGGCGAATACTTGCTGATTCTAATTTTAAATGGAAATGGCAATAAAGAATCTGGAATTATTTAGTTTAAATTGGCCACCATGACTAGAAGAAGATTCAAATGCTACAGAGAAACATCAATTACAGGGAGATTTCTTTTATGAATTTAATAAACGAAACATGTGCTTTGAATTGCAAGTGTAAAATTCACCTATTGTAACTTTTGTTACGTCTTCTAACTACATTTTATTATTGTTATTTAGGAGTTACTTTTTCTTATCTACTATTTAGTTCTTTTTCTTTTCTACTATTCATTAATATAAATATTATAGAATCTTGCAATAAGATTTTCTGAAATTCACTATCAAGCGACGGCACTCATACGAAATTTAATTAAACTAATATATTAACTGATAATTAATTTCGGAAAGTATTGTAATAGTGTATTGTCATCGAGAACTCAGAAGTTTATAGAATTTCAAAACTCTAGCCCTTCAGGAAGTGAGTGAAAAATCAATCACAAAATTCTATCTTTACAATTATGAAACAAGTTAAATAAAATTGTGTAAAAGTAGCAAAGAAGCAAGTATTTGGATTCCCTCTAGTCACTTCTGATACCTGGAAATGTTTCGAGAACATTTGGAAACAGAAAGAACTTTGAAGAATTAAAAACCATTTCTAATGTTAGAAACTTTTACTGACTTCCTCTGACGATGTGCTGGATCCATCGTTCCAAAATTGAAAAAGGCATCCAAATACCAGCTCATAATTGAATATGCATCATGCAAGTAAAGCATCAAAATATGTATCTTTAGCAACAAGAAATATAAAATTGGACCACAAAAATACCAGGATTAAAATGTCCAAGAAAAAGTAATTATAAATATTCGAGAATAGCTATTTATGAAAAATATATAGAACTATGAAATGCGAAATGAGAAAACTACACACCTGCAAATAAGAAAAAGTTTCAAGAAGTTACAAATAAATGAAAATTCAATATTAAATTGAATATAAGGTACCGTAAAACAGTTTCTTATTTATTTCTTTAACGGTAACATCTTGTTTGACTGAACTTAATATTCTCCAGATTATAATAGATTAAGTTATAATGCTTAAAAATTCGATGAGCATTCTGTGATTAAACGCATTAAAACAAGAAAATGTTTTTAATTGAAACAATGAAAGGAATTCGGTTTTTTTTTTTCAGAAAACTAGATACGATGAGATAAAGCAGAAATTGTTTGCTTGGAAAGCCTTCAATGTACAATAAAAAATGTATTACGCAGACACTTACTGAATTTTGTATTAGCAACTGTTGCTTGAAAAAAAAAACCCAGTTTTTTTGCAAGGAAAACTGAAAGCTTTTGTGAAAACAGTCGAGGAAACGGATTTTAATGGCGAATATCTTTTCCGCTACGTGTAAAAGATTCTTGGAAGAACAGCCTCTCCAAACCGACAATTCAGCTATCGGAAATTCGTGATAAGAAAACGAAGAACATTCATTAATCAATAAATGTTTGGAATAGAAAGTGCCTTGCGAAAACATTTCGAGCAGACACATTTCCTTTAAGATTATCACAAACAAGTTCAATAACACTGCGTTCTGGGGATTCAGCTGATCTGTTTATTCTTTCCGCATTTTAATTACCTAAATATTTGTGGGAAGGATTCTTTTATTGATTTCTAAAATCAATCATCAATAGGAAATTATTTCCATTTACACTATAATATTCTTAAATGTGTAACAAATGCGGGCGCTCCACTCAAAGGGTAGGCGCACGCAAACCACCAATGATAGCTCTACCGTGTGGGGAGAACTGTGTTCAGTCAGTCTGAGCTGAGACACGATCCAGTGTACTCATGCCATCGAGACTAAGATTTTGTTAATGATTAACTTAATATTTTCACTTGTTAAGTGTTCTGTGTTTTGTGAACATCTAAATTTAACGTGGTAAATGTAACTGTTTAAAAAGAGTTATCTGGTATGATATATAATTGTGGATCAAAACTCTTTCTATATCTTAAATTTTCAGAGGTTATGGACGTTACAGTTGCATTTATACACTAAGTAATAAGGAAATGCAAGATGTTTGATGGCAGACTAATGAATATACATTAATATATTTGATCATAAACACAACAGAACACTCATTTATTTAAAAAGTGAAATGCACGAAATAGGTACAATACACAAAGAATTTCATTATTTTGCCATTTATGATTTACAATACAAGGAAGTCCACCTTCGTCTACGCTTACCTATTCTGGAATGTGGGAGAGTCTTGGTTTCGAAACTCTCGTGACTTACCGCCACTAGATATCCTCAAAGCAGAGACTCGACCGAGGTTTTCCATACAAATCAAAGTGCGTCACATTCAACAGAAGGTATAATCTCCTTCCTAATTGATTTTCCCTCAATGTTGGATTGGTTATATCTTTTACTTAGTTTTTCGAAAGAAAGCTAAGATAACAAATGGCACAAATCATTGAGCAAAACCAACTAATGAGTAGAGGAGGCCTGGTCACTAAATGCAATCGGAACCATCTCAACAGTTGCTTGAATTACACAGGCCAATACGAATCTGGGGGCTGCAGAATGTCACGTGTTTTTTAGTAAATCAGACACGCTTATAGCAAAAATTGCATTTGTTTCTTTCCGTCCACCTCTTATGATTTTTCACAAATCGTAAGAGGGAGGTGTTACTTAATAAAAATTAATGCGAAATACAGGGTGGCCATAAAATAACTTTCCCTGTTTGGAGGCATCTGCAGCTAAAACTAATGAACGGAATGAAACCAAATTTCATATACAGACTGTAGAAGACATGGGGAGATGATTTCCATAGAAAAACAATATCATAAGTCACCGATAGGGGAGATTTTGGCTCTACTGTCACGTCCGCACTATGAAATTTGCACAATCGAGGTGAATTATGCAAATTTCATAGTGCATACGTGATTTTGTAGCTGTTGGAAACGAAAAAGAGCCAATAATCACAATGAATGCACGGAAATGGATTATGTAAAGTTTCATTAATGTTCGAATAATAAAAGATGCACATGCAGAAATGGGTGGCGACAAAATGAAACTCAAGGAAAATAATCTTTTATTAATCAACATTAGGGTTCCCAGGACCACGTACAATACGTTCAATGAGCTGAACTTCCCTGTGTACAAGATATTGCGTCCGGTGTATGACGTTCTCTACTGCTGCGCATAAACTGTCACTTTGGTTGTTTGTAACAGCCGGTCTTATATTCTCTTTCAATGAAGAGAGCACGTCACATAAACACTATGAGATTTACATAATCTACCTCGATTATGCCAATTTCATAGTGCGTACGTGACAGTAGCGTAAAATCTCCCCTATCGGCGACTTTTGGTACTTTTTTTTGCGGAAATCTTCTCCTCATGTCTTCCACAGTCTGTATATGAAATTTGGTTTCATGCCGTTAGTTAGTTTTAGCGGCAGATGCTTCCAAATAGGGAAGGTTATTTTATGGCCACACTGTATATTATCGAATAATATACATTGTTAGAATTTAAAATTAATTTCTGAGTAAAATGACAATGAAGAATATAAAATACAATTCTATACTAAAAAAAAGCAAAATTATAAAATAAAACTGCACTTTGTATGCAAGCCCAGAAACAAGTTTTGAAGCGCAAAAATTTACACAGGGTGAGTTAAATAATTTAATACGCAATTTAAATTTTTCAGGAGAAAGTGCTCATGTTTTAGGATCGCGACTTAAAAATAAAAATTTTCTTACAACAGGAACAATATTTTCTCTGTGCAGAAAATCGGGGAAAATTATTTACCCGGTATTGTCCTCAAGAAGAAAGAACACATGTATACTGTACAGACATTCCTGGGCTTATAGATAATTCATCATCTACCACTGATCATGATCGATCTTAGTGGAGGCTATTGTTTTGAGTAAGAGAAGTTTAAAAGATGTCTTACTGCATGATGATAACGTTCTTGCTACAATTCCTGTAGCTAATTCAATAATTTTAATAGAACCATACGAAAACCTCGATTGCCACCTCATTAAAATAAAACATCAGGAATTTAAGAGGGCAAATTTATGGGGATTTCAAGAATTTTAACCATGTTATTTGGCCAGCAAATTGGCTATACAAAATACCCTGTTTCTTATGTTAGTGGGATAGTAGATCTAAAAACAGCACTAAATAAAGAAAGAATGGCTTCTAAGGAAAAATTTATATCTAGGATAAAAGAATGTGATAAGGCAGAACTTAGTGGATCCAAAACAAGTCCTCATACCACCCTTTCGCATAAAATTAGGATTTAAAACTTTGGATAAAGTTTGTTGAAGCTCTGGATAAAAATGGTTATTGCTCTCGATATTTAATTGATATTTTCCCACAATTATCGGAAGTTAAAATCAAAGGTGTTTTGTCGGCTCAGATATAAAACAGTTAATGAAGAATAAAAAACTCCAGGGAAAAATGAAATCGATCGAGGAAAAAGTATGAATTAGTTTCCAAGACATCACTCAGAAATATTGTTATAAACTTTGTAAGAATTTTGTTGTAACATGAGCTTAAAAATACACTTTCTGCACTCCCATCTTGAGTATTTTCCTCAAATTCTTTATGTTGAGAAAAAGGCTGAGATATTTCACCAAGATATAAAATGCATGGAGAAACGATATTAATACACTGAATATGATGGTAGATTCAAATTTTAAGAGAGACAAGTATTCTTTTGAAGGAAAACTAAAGAAAAATGTTTAATTTTTATGATATATTAATTTCTTTTTAGATATATATGACTTTATTATTATTTATTTGATTTTTTCAAGTATTTTTTAAAGTACATTTTATTAAAATAACGAAGGTTTTGCAAACTGTATATGCGAGTATTTTTAAAAATGTCTCAAATTCGAAATTTTCAGTTTCACAATTGTAAAAAATCCTTATGTGATACAGAAAAATAGATATTATTTTTGAAATTAACATGACAAATATAATATGATTTACATAAATCTATGTAAACCCCAGACAAAAAGTTAAATTTTGTTGGCACTTGAACTTAGATACAGATATTTCACTACCATTCTACAATTGGTTAACTAATTTTCCTTTTACTCAGCCTTTGAATGCAGTTTTTATACTAACTTTTCTAAATACTTTAGAAAAATTATAAAACTTTTCCTTTAGACCAATTAAATAAAGAAAAGGGATAAATCTAAACTTAACCAGCGGGAGTATTCTCACCTCAACTTTCTCATATACTTCCACAATATGGCGCGTCCTCGTATAGTGGAGAAAAACGAGTTTAAACCTTTCCTATGACCGATTTGGTCCAAAATTTGACCCTTATGAACGATGTTGTTGTAAAGATCACTTACTAAAATCCATCCTTATAGCTTGTTGCGTTTTTGAATTAACGCGTTCCATATACATACGAACAGATCTAAAGACAGACAGTCAACTCTTTCGTAGATTTCGTCCAAAATTTCATACACATCCACAATTTAGTTTGTTACGACCACAAATTTGGTTCTTCTCTTTTCTAAAACGTGGAGATTCACCAAGATCTCGCGATCGAATTTTGCGACTATTAAAACACTTTATCTTTCTATGCTTAGTTTATGACAAAGTAAAAAGATGTTAGTTATATTTTTCCTGCTAAATTCAATTTTAATAATGACTTTTTTTTATTTTCTTTAGAAAACAATGATTTCATTTAATGGAATAGTACGATATTTTTAAATTGAGATTCCTTTTACCATTTTCCAGAAATAATTCAAATGAGAAGCAAATAGAAATGTATTAAAAAATAGTGATTATGTATTAGCTAAAAAAATTTCTATATCTAAAGAAAATTAAATTCTTCTATTTGCTCATTTTATATTAATTTTCTTAATAAAGTTTCTTAAGAAATAGCTTCAGAACTACTCATAAGTTAAAAACGAAACCCCAAGATTTATATTACTCAGATAAAAATGCTCATCCTCGAATAAACTTTAAATCAAATATATTCTCTTTCACTGAGAAATGCAATCAGAAATATAATTTTAAATGCTTTATAGGTTCTAGGAAGATTTATCATCCAATAAAACGAATTAAACTGATTCCTTCATATCCATATTTCAAATTTCTGGAGAATCCAAAACTCTTTCAATAATAAATTGCGACTTATTCATTTGGTGAGGGGACGAAACTAGTAACTTAATGTGTCATTTCCTTTTTTTCCATAAACTGAGCATAAAAAATCATACCTTTTAATAATAAGACGGTTTTACCTGGAAGACCGTTATTAAATAGTTTTAAATCACGAAGTAGCTCAGAAGATACGCAATTACAAGTGACACTTTCTCTAAAGAAGAGCTGGATAACTGAATTTTCTTTTAACCTTTGAGACTGCTTGTCAAAAGATAAAACTTGAGGATGCCATTAATATGAATTAACATTTCTTTTCCCCTTCTTTTTACGGGGGAAAACGAAAATTTGGATAGTTGCCAGCGTGGAAAGTAAAAGGCTTGTAAAAAAAATTTAAATGGCTATTAAGGAGCTGCTAAAGGAAAACTCTCTTTTCTGTACTTTGAAATTAGTAGTCGTTTAAAGTTAGTTTAAAGATTCACGCTCCATTAGAAGTCGGGAAAGAAAAATGTGCTCGTAAGATATCTGTGCATTTCAATAATAAAAAGTTTATCTAAAGACCATAAACTCCATCTTTTAATTAGATGAAAAATAACGGTTCTTTTCTCCCACCTGATTATTAGATTTCCCTATTAAATATTTAATCATGATAAATTATGTTACTTCAAAAATTCACAAAAAGATTAATAATCAAATTATTTCCTTAATTAAATTGATATAAAGTAACCTTTAATGGATAGTTTGAGCTTTCAGGTAGTATGTTTCATTTGCGTGAAAGTAAAGGGTTTTAAGTTTCCAACAAATACATTAAAAATTTATAATTGACAATAGTTTGAAAAATCAGTAATAAATAATGATTAATATTTTACAGTTTTCGTGAAGAATAAATGAGCAGGACAGAATCATAGATTTATCGATAATACTCTTATTACATTATTTATTTATTGACCGAGTGAAGCGAGGTCTACGTTTTAACTCAACCATTGAACACTTTGTCTGTCTGTAAATTTGTTTGTTACGCGATTACGACCAAACGCGTTACTCGATTTCCTTCGAATTTGGCATAAATGTTTCTTGAAGGAATAGAAAACGGTGTATATGTTTTATTTCTTATTTTTAAATTCGTTTCGACTTTGAAGCCATTTTACTGATTTCGATGTTTTGGAGAGTGAATGGCGAGTTTGGTGCCATTTAAACGCTTGAATTATTTTAGTAAAGTCGAGACGTGCAACTTTAATCTTGTAAATACTGATGAAAACAAACATTTATTTGTAGTTTCATTAATACGATAAAAACAGACATATATGATGATAATTTTGTTCATACCGATTAAACAGATATTTCACTGTCATAGTGTTAATACGGATGAAAGAAGATATTTGTGAAAATAATTCGCATTCATAAAAGAGAGAGATAAAATCATTAGTTACTTGTTTATAGTTGTTTTCCTGTTTAGTTCCATCTAATCTAATTCCATCTAATTTTTCTCTTTTCTTGAAAGTTTCTTCACTGAGTCTACAAAACGGTTCATATTATAAAAAGTTGCACAAGATTATCTGTTATTCGTGTAATGTTTTTTTTTGCGTATTTATTCATCAAGGTACTTCTTCCATCTACAAGTGCTATTGCTACTGTTAAGGTTATGATAGTAAAAATTGTTTTCTTGGGAAATTAATGTCTTATAAAAATTTTATTTCACTTGAATTTCATTCCATTGCTGAAATATTTTAGCACACCCGATTCTGCATTTTATTTTTGTAAAGTATTTGTATTTGATTGGAAGTAAAATTTCTAACAATTTTGGTGTGTTGTATTGCACATTGAATGTAAATATAGCTTTGTAAGATAATGAATATATGGGGACAAAGAAGGTACACTGGTGTCCAAAAGTTTCGCACAAATCTTAAGATGCGACAAATTAGGTTTTAATATGGGTACATTGGTTTGAAATCAGTTGCGGAGAGCTGTGGGGCATACAGTAGTCTTAACTCATATTTTACAGTGAAAATGTCGTCACTATGGCATTTTGGGGGCGACCAGAAAGTGATGAAGACGAAAAGGGATTTCGACTCATCCCGTTTCACAGAAAGCTGATAACGAGATGAAATTTTCATCAATTATTTCTTTTGATGTGCATAATATTTAAATGCGTTTTCGTAAATATACCACTAATATTCATGAAGATATATAAAGATTTCTTTAATAAATCCCAAATTTTTCCACATGTTTTTTGCTTACAACATACAGTGTTTTCAATCAAATTATACGAAACGTAGAGAATACGTGACAATATTTTAGAAAAGTATCGTATGGAAATTCGAAGTAAATGCATTGAAAAATAAAGGAAATATGAGTATTCGTATTAATTAATTTTTAACTGCACATACGCGAAACATAGCATATTTTTTCCTTTATAATTTCGAAGTCAGATATATAGTGCAGCTTATATAAAAATTCCAGTTCGGTACCGTTAAGATTCAGAAAGGTATCGGCATTACAAGAGCTGAATTGCTTTTGTTCTCTAAGAGAAACAAAATGATGAGGGTTTTTTTCCACAAATTGATATTTTTTAAACTTGAATCTTTGAACAGTAATATTGAATTGTATGAAAGATGAATATCCTGAATACTCATATATACACATAAATTTAAAACATTCGGTATACAAATTAAATGCATGCATTTACAGTTCGACGATTACTATTCGGAGACTTAATTTTTAAAAATATCAGTTTGTGAGAAAACGCTCAGCATTTTGTTGCTCTTAGAGAACAACAGTAATTCAGCTCTTGTAATGCCGATATCTTTCTTACTCTTAACGGTAGAGAAGTAGAATTTTTATATGAACTGTCCTATCTATCTGACTTTGAAATTTTGAAAGAAAAATTATGCTATTTCGCACATGTGTAGTTAAACATTACTTAGTACAAATACTCATATTTCCTTTATTTGTCAATATATTTGCTTCAAATTTTAATACAATGCTTCTCTAAAATACTGTCACGTATTCTATATTTTCCGTATAATTTGGTTGAAAACAATGCATCTAATAAGCAAAAACCATGCGGGAAAATTTGGGATTTTTTAAAGGAAACTTATATATTTCCCCGAATATTCGTGCTATTTTTACAAAATGCATGTAAATATATTGCAAATCAAACGAAATCATTGATGAAAGTTTCATCATGTTATCAGATTTCTATGAAACGAGATGATTCGAAATCCCTTTTTGTCTTCATCACTTTCTGGTCGCCCCCCCCACCCCCCTAAATGCCGTCGTGACGAGATTTTCACTTTAATATTTGATCTCCGACTACTGTAAGTCCTAAGGCTCTCCATAACTGATTGCGAAACTATTGTATCTATATTAACACTAAATTCGTCACATCTTAAGAATTTCGCTAAATCTCCTCGAGAGTCAAATTATAATGTCCTGCGTCCCTACGAACAATGCTATCTTCACAATGAATAACATTGGGTAATCTTTTAAAAAATGCAATGAAGAGAAAATAATAGATTTTTTTAATTTGGGGGACAGCGAGGTTCACAGAACTACTAGTGTATTTACCCTCACTGACTTCACCTACCAACCCAAAAGTGTGTACGGTGCATGAAAGCCGGCAGGGAATATTCACAAAACTTGCATGTCATAACATATAATAGCACAATGTCATAAATCAACAACATACATGCCAACATTCAGAATATTTAAAAAAAATACTGACAAAATAAAACAAAAAATCTAAACTAAGACTAAAAACAAAAACTTAACTTAAATTAATATAGAATCAAAATAATATTTCAATAAGCAATTTTTAAAAAATGCGATAAGAAAGACCAAATAAGAATATAAAAAAATTGTTGGAATAAGTAAAAAAACGTAGAAAAGGATATACTTTTATTACATTAAACGAAACCTTCATTGATATCTTACGACTACTATATTTTAATTTTCTATTATATGAACTACAGAAAGAGAAACTATTGAAATCTCCAAAAAAAATTTAACTTCAAAATTTCGATAACACTTCATATTTCAGATATTTCTTCATATTTCAGATCTTTTCTAGTCTGAAAAAAAATCATTTTTGGAATAATATCTGCCTGTCTGTGAATACGATAACTCAAAAACGGAACAAGCTAGACGAATGGAATTTGGTACGATTTTAACACCAAAACTACATATGTACATTGAATATTGGACGAAATCCGTCAAGCGGACCACCTTCATTTCACTTAGGAACAGAACATTTGGGTAGCTGCCAGTATGGAAGTAAAAGGCTTG
This sequence comes from Araneus ventricosus, assembly GCA_013235015.1. NCBI lineage: Eukaryota > Metazoa > Arthropoda > Arachnida > Araneae > Araneidae > Araneus > Araneus ventricosus. Next base: position 1,598,503 of record BGPR01000056.1, read on the forward strand.
TAAAAAAATTTAAATGGCTCATAAGAAACTGCTAAAGGAAAATTCTCTTTTCTGTACTGTGAAATTAGCAGTCGTTTAAAGTTAGTTGAAAGATTCACGCTCCATCAGAAGTCAAGAAAGAAAAATGTGTTCATAAGATTTCTGCACATTTAAATAATAAAAAATTAGTTTGAGACCATAAACTCCATCTTTTAATTAAGTGAAAAGTACCGGTTCTTTTCTCCCACCTGATTATTAGATTTCCCTATTAAATATTTAATTATGATAAATTATGTTACTTTAAAAATCACAAAAAAGGAGTCTAATAATCATATTAGTTTCTTAATTAAATTGATATAAAGTAACCTTTAATGCGTAATTTGCTTTACACTTTCAAATACTGGTTCTCATTTCCGAGAAAATAAAGGGTTTTATGTTTCCAGAAAATTCACGGAAATTAGAAATTGATATTGTGTGAAGATTTAATGATAAATAAATATTAATTAATAACTATTTTCGTGAAGAATAAACGACCTGTGCAGAATCATATTCCTATCAATCACGCTGTTATTACATTAAAAGAAAACTTTTTTTTACTTTCTCATATACAAAGAATAGAAAGTATTACAATCGTCAAAAAAATTGGACTACTAGATATTGATGAACCTCCCCGTTTAGGACCTCCTCGAGTCCGAAAACAACAAATTTTTGGAATTATGTCTGTCTGTGAACGCGATAACTCAAAAACAGAACAGGACAGACAAAATGAAATTTGTTGCGTAATTTTTTGCACAAATATTACAGATTCTATCCACTTTTGGGCAAAAGTGATCAAAGGGAAGTCTACCTGTGGAAACGTCCATGCGCTTGTGAATACGATAACTAAAAAACGCAACGAGGTAGATGGATGAAATTTGGTATTCACTTTTAAAACAAAAATCATGGACCAAATCCGTCAGCGGGTTAAATGTCTATAGTCTTGTCTATTCATGTGGTTGTGAAAGCGATAACTCACAAACACAACAAGCCAGAGAGACGAATTTCAGTGTTTTATCTTTACCCATCAATTGCCACCCTATAGAAGTGGGCACCACGAAATATGGATGAGTTGCTCAGGTTTCATATGAAGGAACTCGCCCGCCTAGGGTCACATTAACGGTGGGGCACTGACTCCCTCCACCAGTGATAGTACGTACCTCCTACGGGAGGGGTAGGGCCGTGAGGCTGTCTTGGCCGCTAGGATCCAACCTCAGTACTCGTTTCCATTGCAACGACTGTCATTCAGAAAAACCCGTATGCCATGTAACAGGTCGGGGTGACTCCAGACTGTGGTTACTCATCAATTGTAAATATTTACCCAATTTTTGACCAAATTCGTCAAAAGGTTTGTTCGTTTGTCTCTCCGGGTAGTGTGAACATTATAACTCAATAGAGGTAGATAAAATTATATTCGGTATGTGGTCCTGGCATCATTATAGTAGATTTTTTTATCACATCTTTGATCCAGTCGGTTAAAGGGAACACACACACACACACACACACACACACACAAAGTGAATACTTGATTCTTTTTACTATACTACGAATGTAAACACGAATCTCGCCGTATCGTGTAAGTATATAAGAAAATCGAGGGTGAAGGTCTCTCGCTGGTTGTAGTTGTTACTGCTTAGAAATTTTTCTCTTATATCGGAAACAACTGTTCCCATTCCAAAGACTTTTACAGCGTCATTCCTGAGAACACAATTTTCGTGATGTCTCATATACTTTACTTTACACTACGACACACCCCTGATTCCAGAGATAAAAATCTCCGGTTTGCAGTTTGGATGAGTGTGCCTAGAAGATGTATCATATACTGAATGCGTTACCGAAAAATTCCTGATATTTTAGACGAAGTTTGCAAACACGACGTGAAATTCTCCACAAGGTCACATTTCTGAGATCGATATTGACAAGCAGGAGCGGTGACTGCATCAGCTGCTGAATTGATGCATTGGAGTTACACCATAGGTAAAACACAGCTGCATCTAAATAAGTTGCAATCTTCAGATGTTTTTGCAGAGAGATCACTTTTAAGTTAAAGCACTTTGGATATAAGTAAAGCTACAAAAATATTTCCGAAAGAATACGTTGAAGCTTAGCACACTACGCTCTATATTGTAAAAGTACAGGAGAAGTCGAGGGGCAAACACTTCCGATGCTTAGCATTTGGAATTTACTATGAGAATCCAAATCTTTTCATCTTCTTGAAGCAATAAAGTCTTACATGCAAAAAATGAGAGTTTTCATAATTATTTTCTGATAAATGTTTTATTTAGGATCCAAATCGATATATTGATAATTCAGCATCCAGCTTGCACTCAACAGTTTCTTTTTTTGCCATATTGTGTACAAAAATAAGCACATTTTTTATAAGCAATTTTGTATTCAAATTGATTTATAATTTCAAATCAGCTGTCGAAACATGTAATAAGTATTGATTTTATTAATTTTGATAGTTTTTAATCTCAGGAGAAAAAAAAATCTAAAAATTGCTTTACCTAACCTAACCTGACCGAAAAACTGGCTTACACTTGTTTTGCAATCCAACATTAATTAGACTGCTAAAGCCATTTACCAGAAATGTTGCAAATTAAAGAAAATGAAAAGACCGGGAAAATCAGTGGATTGGCTTAGAAAAATGGCCTGCCCGAGCGGTGTTCAGACAAATCAGGAAAGTCCCCTTTCGCACTGCTCGATTGGTGTTCGAGCAAAACTGGTAAGTGGTTTAAAACAACCTTGAAATGAAAATCAAAAAAATATTACTGTTGTTACTAATAATTCACCGGGAGGAAGTAGACCGGGTAACATTTCTGGTTAAATGTCATTGAGATGACACCTCTCTACTTCAAGTAAACTGCAGGTTTAATTTAGTTATATTGAAGTATTACGAGGGTTATTTTGGTTTCGGACCTCATAACTTTGAACCTTGTTCAAGAAAATTAAAGGAAAACAATATATATATATATATAGAAAACTATAAAATATAACCATTAAACATAGGAAAGAATCTGGTAACTTATGATCTCGAAGTTTGTATATCTAACGTATAATGATATCGAGTGTACTATTCAATATGTTTATAATGGTATTTATTCTTGTTAGAAATTTTCGATTATTTGTAATGTTTTTACAAATCGACAGGTTTTGAATACAGGACTTGGTAATGAGTAATGAATTTCTTAAGGTATAATAAGTAATATTGTAATAAGCCAATGAAAAATTAAAATATCATTTTACGAATTCCTTCTTAATAAGAGCTCAAGCAATCACATCTTGGAACTATATAATTGATGACATTACTGGAGACATTAATGCCAATAAATTTTAATATTTTTGAAATGTTTAAGAAAAAAATTCAGGTTCTTGCATTTCTACATTTTACAACCATATTTTTACGACAAGTGGAAATAAAAACCATAAAGAAACCATTTTTATTCAAGACTTAATTATTCAAAGCTTATTAAGTGTTTTCGTGAATTTATTAGGAATATTGGTTTTGGATCATGAAGTTTTGAAGCTGTATGTATATATATGCCAACACTAACTTTTAGCTAACTAAAAGAACTTGACTAAAACTAAGTGAAGACATTTATGTAATTTAAATTTAATCAAATCATATCAAAATCATAAATACCGTATTGCATAGTATCCAAAGAATAACACGCCACATTTGACTTTAAAAGCAAATTTGAACATTGATTTGTTTTCGCAAGAAAAACAATATCATTTTTGATTGACGCTTAGAGATTTTTTTCTAATTTTTCAATAGCTGATTGTGCATATTTTTAACGAATATTTCGAAAGAGGTTTAAATCATAATGCATAACATCGCTACTTGTTTATACATACGAGATTAAAAACAATCCTAACTGATATATTTTCTAGTAAAGCATTCTTATATGCTGCTTATAGTTTCAACGTCATCTTAAAAATGGTTTACTAGCATTTTGGTGCATTGATTCATCTGAATTTGCTATGCATCAAAGCACACTTCAAATTACTCTCCCCTTCTAAGTCTTCCGAATCAGTCAAAAGTCTTTAGAATCCGTTTCAGCTAGACACAGATTTCTCAAGTAGAGTCAAAAGGTCTTCTCTTTTGAATGGAATTTCGTTGCATGGAACCGGAAGAAGAGGTTTAAAGACAATGACTGCCTCGCAGATCTCTGGTACTCGCAACTGTTCCACAATGATCAAGGAGTGTGAAGAGCCACTTTCACGGTGCGACAACCAATTTCTCAGTCTCAGCGTTTGAAATGATTTGCCCTCAAAATGTCGCCTGCCTCCGATTGAAGTCAGATTCTATTGTACTAAATGAATTCATACACATTTCAGAAAGTGAGTCGATATATGCTAGCTTGCAAATTTCCTAACAGATTTTTAACCTTCCAACAGGCGCGCGTGCGCAGGAGATACTTATAGCTTACTTACATCGTTCTTTTATAAATTTAAGTGCAATTTGTATTTATATAATCTTTGATTAGCATAAAGCTAATAAATACATATCATACAAATAAAAGTTGCATTTATTTTTGTAAATCAACATGATTTAAATATATAAGAGGATGCCCGATATAAGTATCTTCTGCATACGCGTGCCCGCTAGAAGGTTAAGAAAGTTCGGACCAAATGATCACTCAGTGTATGAGTTCTTGACTATCCTGTCTATTTGTTACTGTAAAACACCATTAAGACAATATCCTGGACTTTAAAGAATGAAGTTTTTGGACCAGAATTAACGAAATTTTAAAGAATTAATTGCTCATTTTATTTCTCGTAGGACATAATTGAGTAAATTTCCAGTTCTCGGCCTGTTCAAGCTTTCTGCTTGAGTAAATTCAGGAAATTAAAAGCCCGCCTCCTGTAATGAACAGAAACTTTAGAATGCCACATAAAACAGTACGGAAACTATTTTTGGAGCCGACATATCCTTTTTGGGATAGAATACCACGAGATTAAAAAGCTTATATTATAATTTGAAAGGTAATCACAACACATTTTTAATTTCTTTCTGAATATTTTATATATTAAGCCTGGATATTTCCCCTGTTTTCGAATACATTTTCTGAATAAAAATGAATTGGGAGTTTTGTTTAATCTATAATCTATTGTTTTGTTTGTTCTAATTGTTATCGTACAGAAATACCAAGTTTCAGATTGCTACTTTCAATCAATTTTTAAATAATTTATTCACACTGGTTCTTCGTAAAGTAACACTTTCACTTGAATGAGCTAAGAGAAAAACTAAATCCAAGTACCGTTTTGAAACTAATACTTGTAAATAATATTATAAAAATCGCATTCAATTCCTCTTGAAGCTTTATGAAATCAATTTTGGGAGTAAATTTTCTCTATAAAAAGGGCTTTCTCGGAAGATTCTCTTGAATCGTATTGAACAACATTATTCCTCAGAACAAAGTTGTCAATAGCAGTTTTTTCTATTTGGCGAAAAAGGAATCTGTTTCCATTAAGTTTGTTTTAGAAAGTGCAATAACTTAAATTTGTTGGCTTTTCATTATTTATCAGATATGTTTTTATTAGAAGTCGAATAATACTTTCTGTAAGAAGATTCTTTGACTTTCTATGTTTCATTGAAAGATGTTTTGAAGGAACTACTTCATCAGGCTGACTTGAATTCGAAATAATTTCTTGCTAATTCAAATTATCTTTGCAGATGAAAATGAAGTTTACAAACGCGTAAGTTTTCTGAATATTCGAACGGAACTGCATTAGATATCTAAGGCCGTGAAAAAAGTTGCTGTTTGAATGGTACAAATTTTAGTGAAAACTCTGGCACTTAAAACAATTAGTTTATAAAATATCAGGACAATTGATAAGTTTTACGATAAAGTTGTTAAAGGTAATGGGAATTAAAAATCAGTTGGGCTTTTAGTATTTGTGCGATGTAAATGAATGAGAATTTCGGTATTTAACTTCCTAACCGAAACATCCTTTAAATACTGTAGTTAACAAGTACTTCATCGGTCAAATTAATCGATACTCCGGTAAGAGGGTTAAACTTGCTATATAGCGTTCTCTATGTCGACTTTTTATTTTAATTTTTACTGCATTATCTTCTGAAAATAAAACCGCCATTAATTCATTTTCAATAAAGAAAGCTGAATACGCATTCAACACATATTTAACTGAGTTATTTAATGAGATAATTTCTTATGTTTTATCAGTTAACAACTTTGGATAAAATAAACGTAACCACTCAGTATTTCACTATATTTTGTGATATTTAACCTTTTGACCGAAATATCTATTATTATGATCGCTATAGTACATGTTAAGTAACCTGGTATTCAAGAAGTTTTAGTTAAAGGGTTAATCATGCAACTAGATAAGCATCTTGAAACTGAAAATGAAAATTTAGCAACTCTTAAAAGTTACGGAATGATCGTTATGAGAAGGAAATTATCACTTTTTTAAATCGATGATAATTGGACAAGATTTTTCGAAAAATTTAAAGAAAAAATTTAGAATTACTATGCATTAACCGAACTGTTGACAGTGATTCTATAACAAAAATCCAATTAATTCGCCAAAATATCTTTCTCTGCTCTCTAAATTTCCGTCGAGAAAAAAAGCCATATTATTTTACAAAGCAACAAAAGCGGTTGACTATAAAATTCAACATGGGATGCTACTGGGTCAAACCAGAGGAATGCTGTCCTCTCCAATAAAAGAAAATTCAATTTCAGCAGCGACAGTTTCAGTCCTATTTTGTAGGATTTCCGTTTTCCTCCAAACACCTATTCAGAAGCTATTAAATGAAGTTGTGGTCGATTTCACTTTGAAAGAAAGTCATCCATGTGTTTCTATTCAATGAAAGCTAAATGTAAGGTTTCTGTTGATATGTTCGCTGAAAATAACTTTGAAACCTTGCTAATAGTTTCTAAGGACGAGTGGATCCTCCATGGTAACACAAATATGGTTTTATTTAGAATTGCAGAACTGTGATTTGAACCTAAATTTGCTACATTAAAGTGGATTTTAAGGTTTAGTTTAGTTTTAGTATTAACATCCCGTTTTGAAGAAACACGAGGGCTATTTGCGGACGGACCTCATAATATATAACCGCGGTCAGATGACGAGGACGACACTTGAACTGACACTCCCTCTCCAAATTTCCGCACCACATCAGCGACCCAGAGGTCCTTGGATCGGAACCATGCTCTGCTAGTAATTTCTTCCCTGTCCATCCCTGTGGACTCTAAGCCATATGGGTGAGTCGGTGGACGTGGGTTGTGGGCACCACACCAGCGGGAGGAAGTTTGGCCATTACGGATGATTTAATGTGTAACAGGCCCGACACACGGTGGATATTCGGTGGAATCGTGTTTCGAATCTGGAACTCTCCGGTCCCGAAGCCGAGACGTCACCACTGGGCCGCTCACCACCAGGCCCTAGACAAACTAAGTGTTCTTAATATGGAAAGAACAGACATTTAATAGCAGTAGAAGAAAAATCTTTTATAACCTTAAAATAATGCAATCAGAAATATGTAATAACAAAAGCATCTTCGGTTTCGAAGCTAGAACCCTCCGGTCCCGAAGCTTAGACCTCACCACTAGGCCAAGGTGGCCCTTGACAAACTCAGCATTCTTAATATTGAAATAACAGGCATTTAATAACTAGAGGAAAAATCTTTTATAACCTTTAAAATAATGCAATCAGAAATATGTTATAACAAAAACCACTGGGTTTACGGCGAAAAGAGACGCAGCTTCCCCGCCGGCTCTTTTCGCCTTAAACCCGGTAGGGTGGGCTGAGTCCCGGTGGGTTGTGTATGTACCGCGCCAGCGGGAGGACGTTTGGCACCCTACGTATGATTTCGCGTGCAACAGGCCCACATACACGGCGTATCTTCAGTGGAATCGGGTTTCGAACCTGGAACTCTTCGGTCTCGAGGCCGAGACCTTGCTACTAGGCCACGGCAGCCCTGTACTTTCGGTCGACACTAAAAGGATTGAGATATAAGATTAGTTACGAGATATTGAGATACTCGCTGAAGGTGGAACTTTTCTATGAAAGCATGCTAGAGGTCGTAAAAATGATCACAATTCAAGAAGGTAGATATATGTATCTCTAGAGCGAAAAGGAAAAGAAATTTACCCCTGTTCAGATATCCATAGTCTTTGCAAGCCCTATTGAGTAACTTACAGAATCGTTTCTCATTGATTAAATCGTGCTGGCTTATGT